>JAKSZT010054226.1:4393848-4591068 GCA_026826555.1 Tolypeutes matacus
TTCCTTCCTTCCTTCCTTCCTTCCTTCCTTCCTTCCTTCCTCCCTCAATCCCTCCCTCCCTCCCTCCTTCCTTTCCTTTCTTCTTATGCTTTCATGAACAATGCAAGAGTGGACCAATATGGAGAAACAACCCAACACTTTATCAAACTTTCACTGCTTTGCCACTCTGATAGGTAAAAAATGGAGTCTCTTTGTTTGACATTCCATTAATTTTCTCTGAAGTAAGATGTAAGCTTTTAATTAGGTTTAAAATGCATTCCCCCACCCCCGTGGCCTGTATATTCCAATTAATTTTTCCATTTTCTTATTTGGTTGCTTCCTATTGCTTACTATAAATTACATTTAACTGTGTTAAGAGCTCCAAATATATTTTTCCCATTTTGTTAGTTGAGTCATAAACATTTTTTGGTGATTATTTGCCATGCAGTGATTTTTTTTTTAAGCTATGTATTTAAATATATCTTTAAGCTTTCATATCTAGAAAGGCCTTCGTAACCACAAGATTATAACATATCTCCCATGGTTCATCTATCACTTTAAAGTTATATTTCTTACATTTAAATATTTAATTCAGTTATTTATTATGAATTTATTTTATTGTAATGCATTACACAATGTTCTGACTTTATTGTTCCCATATGGATACACAGGCCTTTTTACCTGATTGTAAAAAAAAATATTTTTCTTTCAAGTAAATTCAATGGGATAAGTCTCAATGTTTCCAGTCCTAGAAAATGCACTTTTAAAATCTTCTTCTATATCTGAAAAATATCTAGAATTGTGTTTTGAATTTCTTCTTTGAAGACTCCCAAATATATATATATGTTGATTCTTGTTTCCTGTCTTCTATAAATTTTATTTTCTATCATATCATTTTAACAATTTATTATTTTCATTTCACTTACTTCTGCCATTCTGTCTTCTGTCTTCTAACCCTTTAAAAGTGACTTTTTCCCTTTGGGCTACTTCTCCTTTGACCCCAATATATGTGAAGTTTTCATTTTTTAAAATGTTTTCCCTTTCCTGAATGTTGATGCTCACATTTCACTTCCTTCGAGTGTGTTGCCATGTCTTCCCTAAAGTTTTATATCTTCACGTTGTGTTCTTTTTTAAAAAATTCATGGCAAACATTTGAAAAGGATTGTCCTCTTTAATCACATATTTCTGTTGAGTACTATACATCTGACATTTTCCCCATTTTCCCTTTGTTTATCTTATTATTTTATATAAATGTTGTATTGGTTCATTCTTAATTATTCATCTCTGAATAAAACAAACCTTTGCTACATTTAGCTATTTTCACCTGGAGGTGAACCAGAACCACGTACCCAACCAACAAGGACTTTTATCATGTCTCTCACAATCTCTGCTTCTCTCCAGCTAATAAAGATACCCAGACACAGAGCTGACTGCAATGAAAAGCTTCTCTTTTCCCCTATACTTCTTAATGAAAAAAAAAAAGACAGAGTGCTATCTCTGTGGTTCCTCTTTCATCTTCAACTCTTCTGTTTCTCAGAATCAAAACAGGTGCAGGGAATCTCCCTCCACAGTCCAAAGAGAAATTTACCTACTGTTGCAAAATTGGCATTGGTTTTACACCTAAGGTGTTTCCCTTGTCTTGGACAGCTATGTTTTTGGAACTTCCTAATCCATGAATTCTTGAGTCTGGCTTTTATTGACACTAGAGTCCTTTCCTACTTTTCAGTAGCTTTTCCACCTATTTTGTGGTTTGCATATCAGGTCATTGCCAGATTTATTGAAATGATGGTGTGTTTCTGTTTCTTGTTCTCTCATTGTTTTGGGGTACTTTCTGAGGAGAGAATAGGGAAATGCTAACACCACCATTTTCAAATGGAAAATCCCCTGGTGGTTTCTTGAGTAATTGATTGGAAATAAGTAAAATGTAGTGGTAGTACATCCTGAGTGAATGTGTAAATCAGATCATACCTGATTTATAGAGTTGAAACAGACAATTCTATATCAAAAGTGGTTATAATATTTACTGGGTGACCACAAGTGTCACATCCTCTCTGTAGACTATCAAATGAAGAAGTTATACTAGCTTATTTTAAGGGATCTTTATTTCCTTATAATAATCCAATAATTATACCATTCTAATTTTATCTTATGATAGAAATTACCAAAAGTCATTCCTCAAGATATTCTTTAAAAAAAAAAAAATGTGTCACCTGTGCCACCCTTCTTCAGAAATATCCTTACATTAACTATTAATGAATACATAGATGAGAAGAAAAATCATTAGAGTCACTGGCATGAATAGTGAACAGTGGGCCCATTCGATGTTAATTTGCCATCAAATATTGTCCTTAATAACACTAAAAGTGCATATCAAATATTTGTGGATATGTAGGATTATTTTGTTTCTGGATAACACAAAATTAGACCTTTTGTCTGTATCATCCTTAATCACTAGCACCCTTAATTACTGTCTCTCTCATCACTGGATTTACAATCATTCTCTCTACCAGCCTTAATCGCTCTATTTCCATTGTATTAATAAAAGTAAGAGAATCTCAAAAAAGTGGTGATTTTCTGTGCCCAAATACATAATGTATTTATGTTATTTGCATATCATTTTACTTTATGACAGTGTTGGTGCCTTAAGAAATAACCTCTGCCAAAAAATATAGTAAAAATATGAGCTGATCCTTCTTTTTCTATGGGGATGGAGGTGGGGAAGGAAGGGCAGAAAGTTCCTCTAAAGCAAGAGAGAGATGTGCAAACAAAAGAAACCTTTCAACTTGGCACCAACTTAAATTCTTAAATTTGTTACCCACACACATTGAGCTAGCTCATGCCAGGATCAAAAAACAAGAATACTTTGCATAACTCATAACATATTGCATAAGTCTCCAAGAAAATGGAGCCCAGAATTTTTATTTACCTCCAGTGTCTTGAGGCATATCCTTTTCAGTTTAATTATTACACTACTCTCTCTAAGGACATGAGTATGCAAATATAAAGGGGTAGCATAAGGGACTTTCTTTGTGGTGATGAAAGAGATCTACATCTCAATTGTGGTGTTGGTTATATGAATCGATACATAGGATAAATTTGCCTAGAACTATACACACATATACTCACACACAGGAACACAAAAGAATACATGGAGAAATGGAAAAAATGAAAAGTGGATAAGGTCTGTAGTCCAGGCAACTGGTTCAAAATAATGTATCAATGTCAGTTTCCTGGTTTTGATATTGTATTAGAGAAGCAATGAAAGTGCACATGATTCTATATAATCTTTTTTGCAACTTCCTGAGAGTCGGTAATTATTTAAAAAAATAAAAGTTAAAAAAAAAGTCTAAGGTAAAACTTACAGGATACAGAGAAGGCAGTCTTGAGAGGGAAATTTATAGCCCTAAATGCCTATATTAAAAAACAAGAAAGAGCTAAACTCAAAGATTTAATTGAACAACTAGAAAAACTAGAAAAAGAATAGCAAACCAACCCCAAAGCAAGCAGAAGGAGAGAAATAATAAAGATTAGAGCAGAAATAAATGAAAATGGGAACAGAAAAACAATAGGGAAAATCAATAAAACTGACAAACCCCTAGCTAGACTAACAAAGAAAAAAAGAGAGAAGATACAAATAAATATAATCAGAAATGAAAGGGGGTGGGAGTTACAAATGACCCCACAGAAATAAAAAGAATCATAAGAGGATATTACGAGAAACTATATGCCAACAAACTAGACAACCTAGATGAAATGGACAAATTTCTAGAAACTCACAACCAACCTACATTGATGCTACAAGAAATACAAGAACTTAAACCAACCACATTTAAGGAGATTGAATCTGTCATCAAAAATCTCACATCAAAGAAAAGCCCAGGACCACATGGCTTCACAGGTGAATTCTACCAAGCATTTTGAAAAGAATTAACACAAATCCTGTTTAAACTCTTCCAAAAAATTGAAGAGGAGGGAAAATTACCCAACACACTTTATGAAGCCAACATCACCCTAATACCAAAGCCAGAGAAAGATTCTACAAAAAAGAAAATTACAGACCAATCTCTCTAATGAACATAGATGCAAAAATTCTCAACGAAATACTTGCAAATCGAATCCAACAGCATATCAAAAGACTTATACATCACGACCAAGTGGGATTTATTCCTGGTGTGCAAGGCTGGTTCAACATAAGAAAATCAATCAATTTAATACACCACATTAACAAATTGAAGGAAAAAAATCACATGATCATCTCAATAGATGCAGAAAAGGCATTTGACAAAATCCAGCATTCTTTTTTGATAAAAACATTTCAAAAGATAGGAATAAAAGGAAAATTCCTCAGTATGATAAAAGGCATATATGAAAAACGCACAGCCAACATCATACTCAATGGGGAAAGGTTGAAAGCTTTCCCTCTAAGATCAGAAACAAGACAAGGATGCACACTGTCACCATTGTTATTCAACATTGTACTAGAAGTTCTAGCTAGGGCAATTAGACAAGAAAAAGAAATTTAAAGGCATCCAAATAGGAAAAGAGGAAGTAAAACTCTCACTGTTTGCAGATGACATGATCCTATACTTAGAAAATCCTGAAGTATCCATGACAAAGCTGCTTGAGCTAATAAATGAGTTCAGCAAAGTGGCAGGATATAAGATCAACACCCAAAAATCAGTAATGTTTTTGTACACTAGTACTGAACAACCTGAGGAGGAAATCAGGGGGAAAATTCCATTTTCAATAGCAACAAATACCTGGGAGTTAATTTAACCAAAGAAGTACGGGACCTATATGCAGAAAACTACAAAACAATGCTAAAAGAAATTTTAAAAGACCTAAACAAATGGCAAGACATTCCATGTTCATGGATTGGAAGAATAAATATCATGAAGATGTCAATCTTGCCCAAACTGACTTATAGATTCAATGCAATACCAATCAAAATCCCAACAGCTTACTTTGCAGAATTAGAAAAGGCAATTACCAAATTCATCTGGAATGGTAAATGCACCCAAATAGCCAAAAGCATTCTAAAAAAGAAGAGCAAATGGGAGGAATTTCACTGCCTGACCTTGAAACATATTACAAAGCTACAGTGGTCAAAACAGCATGGTACTGGCATAAAAATAGACACTTCGATCAGTGGAATAGAATTGAGAACCCAGAAATAAACCCTCACCTATACAGTCAATTGGTTTTTGACAAACCTACCAAGCCCACGCTAATGGGAAAAAACAGTCTTTTCAACAAATGGTGCTGGGAGAACTGGATATCTATAACAAAAAGAATGAAAGAGGACCCCTATCTCACCCCCTATAAAAGAATCAACTCAAAATGGATCAAAGATCTAAATATAAAAGCCAGAACCATAAAACCACTAGAAGAAAATGTAGGAAACATCTTCAAGACCTTGTCGTAGGTGGTGGTTTCTTGGATCTTACACCCAAAGCACGTGCAACAAAAGAAAAATAGATAAATGGGATCTAGATAAATGGGATCTCCTCAAAATTAAACACTTTTGCACCTCACAGGACTTTGTCAAAAGGATGAAAAGGCAGCCAACTCAATGGGAAAAAATATTCGGAAATCACATATCTGATAAGGGTTTAATATCCAGCATATATAAAGAGATGTTACAACTCAGTAATAAAAAGACAAATGACCTAATTTAAAAATGGGCAAAAGACTTGAATAGACATTTCTCCAAAGAAGAAATACAAATGGCAAAAAAACACATGAAGAAATGCTTAACATCACTCATTATTAGGGAAATGCAAATCAAAACTACAATGAGATATCATTTCACACCTATCAGAATGGCCAGTAGCAAAAAGACAGAGAACTGTGTTCGAGAGGATGTGGAGAGATAGGAACACTTCTTCACTATTGGTGGGAATGCAGAATAGTACAGCTACTATGCACTATGGAGGAATGTTTGGCAGTTCCTAAAGAAGCTGAATATAGACTTGTCACGTGACCTGGCAATACCACTACTAGGTACATACCCAGAAGAACTGAGAGCAGTGTCACGAACAGACATCTGCACACCGATGTTCATAGCAACATTATTCACCATTGCCAAAAGCTGGAAACAACCCAGGTGTCCATCAACAGATGAATGGATAAACAAACTGTAGTCTATTCACATGATGGAATATTATGCAGCTGTAAGAAGAAATGAAGTCATAAAGCATATGACAACATGGATGAACCTGGAAGACATTCTGTTGAGCGAAGCAAGCCAGACACAAAAGGACCAATACTGTATGAATGTGTTACTATGAACCAAATATATTGTGTAACATATTGTTTGATTTTTAAAAAATTTTTATATGTATCCAGTACATTTAATTGAGAAATGTATATATTTATTCATCTGTGTTTCCTTTTTGTTTTTAATTGTTTATATTTTCAATTATTAAATGTACAAAATAAAGTAAAAAAAAAAAAAAGTCTAAGGAAGACTTACATCCAGGACCATTGCAAACCAAAATTGTTCTTATTCAATAATCAGAACCAACATTAATTTGCAACTGATGACCTACATAACTGCAGTGGTAAAGCAGCTTAGGAGAAGAGTACTTTTCAATGGTGATACCAAAAAAATTGTTTGGGAGGTGCCTTAGACCCCCATGCATAATCTCCATCAACTTCCAAACCTACCTCACATATACTTAATGCTTGAGTAAACCAAGTGTGCTTCAAGTTCTTTTCCTAGCCCCTGCTAACCCTAGTCCAACTGCCACCTTAAGCCCTTTTGGAGCCACCACTGTGTTGAGGATATTTGGAGGGAATATCTAGTGGTAGCTCAGGATCCAGGATGAACTAGACATAGAGAACTATCAGAGGTTTATGAAGTCTTCTTAATCTCATCTCATTTTTTCAAGAACTGCAAATCTTATCACATCACTAACCTACTTTTATTTATTTAACAAATACTCATTACGTGACTTCCCCAGGCCAGATGAGCCTTTAAACCTGATATAAAAATGATTCCTGATGACAAAATGCCTAGAAGATAAATTACAAATGGCTAAGCCTTTTATTTATGCTCCTTCACAATCTTTGCCCAATCTATCTTTCCAGAATCATTTATTTTACTCTCTTTGCAGTCAGCCTACCCTTGACAGGTATAATGTTCTCTATGTTATATCCATATACATTTACTTCCAGTTTCACAAACATTACACAGTTCATTGCCCATGCTGATCACTAAGTTTGGAATGTTTCCTTCAGATTTTCTGGAACACTCACCCCCACCCCACCTCCATTCCAATATGCACTCACATTTCTGCATAGAAAACTCACACAAATCTTTTAAATCCCAGCTCAAAAGCATTTCCTTTGGCACATTCTCTAACTTAATAACCCCTATGGTCTTTGAAAATTGGTTATAACTCCTTTCATCTCCCCCTATCATGAGATGGAGCTCATGTCCCCCCTTCTTGATTCTGGGATGGCTGAGCTATTTTTTTTTTCACCAATAAAATGCAGTGGAATTCAGGGCCAGCTGGCACATGGACAGCCAAAAGATTTAAGTCTCTTGGACGTACACATACCAACTCTAGTACTAATTATAGGTTTAAATAGAAAGACAAAAGAACCATGTATAGGGAAACCACAATTGAGTCCAACTCTGTCACCCTGGGGAGCATAAATTCCAAAGTAGGGCCCACTGGCAAGGCACCAAACTCTGGAGCTATCTGCCCTGACTAAAGTGTCAGGATGTCTCCAGAGCCCTCAAGAACCCTGCTGTTTGGGGTAGTATCTACTATGGCAGTCAATGAGATCCTGCTGAGACATGCATAAGTGTAACCTCTGGAATAACCTCCTGACTCACTTTGAAGTCTCTTAGCCATATAAATTCATTTGTCTTTACCTTTTCCTCCTTTTGGTCAAGGTCTTTTTCCAGTTGCATTGCTAGTTGGTGCTTGGTAGTAATCCCTTGGTGCCAGGGAGGCTCATCCCTGGGACTCATGTCCTACACTGGGGGAAAGGAAATGTATTTATATGATGAGTTTGGCTTAGAAAAAGGCCACATTTGAGCAACAAAGAGGCCCCCAAGAGGCAACTCTTAAGCACCCTATAATACTAGGCTAAGTTTCAGTTTCAAGAGTAAAGGTTCATATGCACAGCCATCAATAATAAAGGGTCTATTGGTGGTCTATCCTCCTTCACTAGCCACTGCCCCTGTACTCAGGAGATTCTTGCTGATCTGTTAGAGAATGTGGCAGAGCTCCCTAGGATGGGAATTTGATATTCCTTCGGTTATTGTGTGAATCTCCACCCACCGTGACAATGCCCCATGAACATTTGAACACATTTATATGCCTTATATGTATGTCACAGTGAGCTTTCTCCCATGTATACTGCATTACTGACACCCTGTACCAATGACCCTCACCTGCCACAGTTGTAACCCTTCTGTGATCCAAAATTTCTTCAAAAATGAAACAATAAAATAGCCAAATACAATTAATAAGAAAATGAAATAATAATGATTGTTTTAAAAATAAGAAATAAAACACAAAAAAATTTAAAGAAAATAAAAAAATTAAAATTTGAGATAATAAAAAATAATGAAAAAATATTTGAGGTTGCAACATCTACTATCCAGTTCAATGGTCTCACCCAGGACAGCTAACAAGAAGATGATGATGGACAGCTATCATAACAAGGAACTGAGAGAGTCTACAACTGCAAGCAAGAGAGTCCTATCCATTGGCCCTATGTGATCACAGCCCCCTCTCAACTAGAGGTGGAGTAGACATCACCATCCCAGAATCCTCAGGATTGGGGGATGAACTATGGACTAAAGTAGACTTACTGGTATTCTACTATAGACTTACTGTGAATCTAGCAATGGAAGAAATCATATCATTGATGTGGAGGCAGTGGCCACTGGAGGTTCTGAGAGCAGGGAGAGGGAAAAGCAGGTGTAATTTGGGGGCATTTTCGGGAGTTGGGAATTATCCTGAATGTCATTGCAATGACAGATACAGGCCATGTATATCTTGCAATAACTTGCAAAAATGTGTGGGACAGAGTATAAAGTACAATGTAAACTATAATCCACAAAGAGTAGCAATGCTCCAAGATGTGTTCATCAGTTTGGAAAATGTACCATGCTAATGAAGGATGTTTAGATGTGGGAAAATGTGTGAGGTCTAGGGAGTGGGGCATAGGGCAATCCCTTATATTTTTTGTTTAACATTTATGCAATCTAAGTTTCTTTTTTTAAAAAATTAAAATCTTATTTAAGATAAAATGCAGTGGAAGCAACATGGCCTGACTGCCAAGTCTTGGCTCAAGAGACCTTGCTGCTTTTGCTCTCACTTTCTTGGAAAGCTGTAGCATCCACATAAAAAAATGGGTTAATCTGCAAGAAAAGCCACATGCAAGGCCTAAACTTCAGATATGCATGTAAGGCTTTCTTGGACTGTCTAGCCCTCTTCAAACCAGCACGAGTAACCCATAAGACACCAACAGAAGAACTGTGTGGCTGAACCCCACCAAAGAGCAAAAACATGAGCAAATAAATGGCTGCTGTTTTCAGCCCAGTAGTCCTGGAGTGGATTGTTATGCAGCAATAGATTGTTGAGACAACCCCCACTCCAAATTCCACCTTAGCTAATTAGTTATTCAGAATTCTGAAAGAACATACACTCTGTGTCTACTTCTATTGTACATTCACATTTTACTGTCACCATTTGTTTAGGCATTTCTCTCTACTACTAAATTCTGAGTTCCAGCAAGGCAGAAATATCCCCATACTTGGCATCTAGTCTGAACATACAGTAGCCACTAAAGAAATAACTGTTGAGTCCATGAAACATGTTCAGAAATTTCTAATATAAGCCTTGCTCTATTTACATTGAGAAAACAAGAGCTGTGGCAGAAGGACAGCTTCACAGGGTTGATCCCGTTTGAATGTATTAATCAATGAGACAGAGGAAACTTTCACTTTCTATACCAGGAGAATGTGAACCCCATGCCCCAGTGGTGTGGCTCATATGAAGTTAAATTTAGCAGCATTAATAGATTAGACTTTTCACAGTGCTAAGATTAAATAGCCTCAGATGAGCAGTATTTTACTAGCTCTGCCAATCTTACAGCCTAGGGAACTTTTGACTTCCAAATAACAAAATGTAATTCCAAGCAAAATCCTATAAGTCTTGGCTTTGGGACAAAATGAGTTATAAAAATAAAAACATTTGTTTTATCCAATTCCTCTCTAGAGCATTACCCAGAATAAGTCAAACTATTAGCTATAGATGGTAGTTACTTGTGTATTACTGTAAAATGACTGGATAAAGACAAGATGATCCTCATCATCTTTATATCATGATTTCTCCAGTTAAGAATTCTTATTCTTACATATATGTTAGCTGGATGAATCCCACTGCTGAATCATTAAATTATCCAGCTCTATGTGTGAATAAAGTTGCTTTTTCATATATAATTAAGTTTTCATTTAGTACTATTTTCATCATTTTTGCCAATACTTTTATCACATGTCATCATTACAATTATCATTAGTATTAAAGTGGAAGGCTAAAAAAAGGTTGAGTGGAGAACTAAAAAGAAGCAATTTTCAATCCCTCTTTATCAATGACTTGTTCCTTGTGACTTAACAACTTAAATGTTTGTCCCTAGTTTCTTATTGGAAATTCCTTTCATTGAGAAAGATTTTTTTTTTTTAACCAGAATAATTTTTGTTAATATCAATAGAAATCACAGCATTTGCTAAGTTTTAGCTAACCAAATTTTAAAAAACTGGTCAGATAAAGACAAAAAGATCTCAGAACACTATGTTAAAATGTACAGTGACATTTTGTTTTATGATCTATTTTACTTCCTACTGTGGATTATCAGATCCATATGGTTCATAAAAGCTACAAATTCTAACTAAATTGCTGTAGCTTTAGCCAAATGCAAATTCAACCTCTTAGTTAATGAGCTCTTATTAATTTACAAGGAAATTTAATCCATATGATTTTTATTTATTGACACCTACAGTAACACCAGCAAATAATATTTAGTAAGTGCTACTTGATTTTCAAGAGTCTTTTCAGCCATCTTTTTCTATGGTCCTTTTTCTTAAACAAGGAACTTTCAATTTACTGGTTTACAAAGAAGAAAGGGCTCAAACTTGCATAAAAAGATGGACACTCATCATGGTAAGAGATGAAAAATAGACTTCTTTGGGCCCCGTTACCATGTAAAGTGTCAAGGGATACCCTAGACAGATAGACTGACTTCAACTGTGAGGTATACTTTTTCTGGGTAAAAATGATTCCCTCCTAGGCACATAAACCAAGAGAATTAAGTAAGCAGACTTGTCTTGCCAATACTAACTTTCAGAAGTCTTAGTCAAGGTGACTGGTGACCAAGTTAGAGATACCACTCAAATTTTTGTAGATCTAATACTAGCTGATTTTTTAACATTCATGTAGGTGGGTTAACCAGGGAATGAATCGTTCTAGTGTTCTCTGGTGACATGGGTGCCATTTAGACCCTGCCTAAAGTAGCTGATCTTCAAGCTTCATGCTAGTGCAATGAATCACACTCAAAGCTAACACAAGAAGCATCTTGGCTCTGAAGCACACTCACCCTGGGAACTTCCCAATTGAGAGCTGGGACTGATGAGACTTAGAACTGCTGACTTGGAGTTGTGAGTCACGGTTGAGTCCCAGGGAACTGGCATAAATCATGTAAGCACTTGAATCTCAGATTTATCATGCAGAGCACTGGGGTAATAACCCAACATTTATGGCAGACATTTATATCACAGTTACAAAAACAAAACATTCAAATTTTTATACCAAATGTAGGCATGGAGAATTAGAATGCAAGAGAACTATCTTTCTTGAACTCTGAATAAAGTGGAGAAAGAGTGATGCAGCTGTTTAAACTTAATACTGTGTTTTCAATTTCATATGACCAAAAGACTTAATGGAAAGATAAAATATTTTGAACCCAAAGACCTAGATTTAAGACCACTTCTGCTGATTACTAGTTATTTGATGTTGGGAAATGACAAAACTCTCTATAGCCTTAGTTTTCCTACTTGCTGCCCAACATCTTAATTGGAATAATGTCAAGACCCAGTGAGGTACTGTGTCTGGAATTGATTTATAACAATAAAGGACTTGACTCATGTATCTTAGACGTGTTTGTGCAACTTGAGGGTAAAGACCTAGGCAAAAAATTTAGTGTGATTAAAAATCAGGAATCTTCAATTATTTTTTGGTCTCTGTCAGAAAATTTTGTCAGATTCCTGCAGCACTGCATTTCAATTTACTTCTAGGTATTAAGATCAAATATTTGTTTGCTCAAATTCATTTCCCTAATGAAAAATGCCTTCTAACACTAGGGTATCCAGTGACAGCTAAAAGAATGCAACTACATAGAATGAAAGGTCACAGCAACCTGAAGAAAGCCAAGGTTCCAATTCACTTTCTCTGTACCAATTTTCATAATCTGTCCATTAATCTCTGCAGGCTTGATTTAGAAAATAAAACTACATTTAGAAGGGGAAACAAATTCTACCAGTCATTGCTGGAAGCAAAGGACTTTCTGTTTCTTGCATTTTTTTGTGGAAGGGACAGAGAAAGTGCATATTTGAGCCATATGTGGAATTCAAGTGGAACATGTTAGTTTGATTGTGCCAGAGTCCTGAGGGCTCCCAAAATCAGATGATGTGGCTGGTCACCTTAGCTTTAGGAAACGTGCATATATATGCTCATAGAAGGGCTCCAGAGGAGAAAGTAGCATATTCCTTTCCCCATGATTTCTTCCACCCCGTCCACAATTATCAGTCCTCATTCCAGGAACTGGTTTGGCTCACCCTATTACATAACTTGATCAAACCATTTTCAAGGGCTGTGAGCATGAGGAAAGGGATGGAAGAGTGGAATGGTATAAGTGTGAGTGAGAAAACATGGTTGCTTACCCCAGTTCTGACAGTAACTATATTGCCATTTAGCTTCCTCATCTATCCAGTAGAAATCTGAACTAGATGATTGCTTTTTTTTTTTTTTAAGATTTATTTACCTTTTATTTTTATCCATTTTTACCTCACCCCCCCCCCCCATTTTTGCTGTTTTTGTGTCCATTCACTGGGCAATTCTCTGTGTCTGTTTCCTGCCCTCTCTTCTCATCCTTCTTCTCCTGTCTTCACTGGGCTTTGATCCTGGGAATCTCCGATGTGGGAGAGAGGCATCCTACCACCTGTGCCACCTTAGTTCCTGTTTGTTTGTTTTTTTCTTTTTTTCTTCCAGCATGTCTTGTCTTGACTCTCCCTTGTGTCACTCTCCTGTTGTGTCATCATCTTGCTGCATGGCTCGGTGGGGCCTGACAGAGTACCCAAGCATGGGGCCTAGGGGGCTCACCCACCTGTGGGGCCTGGCGGCGCATCCACTTGCGGGGCCTGGCAGCCCGCAGGTCTTCTATATTTTTCTTTATTTTTACTGGGAAGTCCTGGGAATCGAACCCAGGTCCCTCCATATAGGAGACGGTCGCCCAACCCTTTGAGCCACATCTGCCCCCCTAGATGATTTCTAAAATCTTTTCCAAATCTGATAGTCAACGCTTCTATAAAATTCTTGAACTGATCCACCATTAATAACTGCAATCATTTGGCCTGTAAGAAGTCAAATGTAGGTGAAAATATGTGCATGTATATTTGCCTATGTGTATACATATATGTATATATGTTTGTATATGTATATGTAAATACATGAAGGTCTGGCATAAACAAAATATAAACAGAAACAGAGAAAGCTATACCATTTAAAGGCAATAGTGAATTTCACCTAACCTGGGTTCTAGAATCTGACCAGTCTAATTAACAATTCATTCTCCCTAAGGCAATTATTTCAGAAGTGAATCCAAGAACTAGTATAGAGAAATGGGTACTGAGTTAAAGAGTTTTCGCTTTTCGAAAAACTACATTGGGCACTCTGAAAAATAGGGTTAAATTAAACTTTGGCAGAGTTAAGACCAGATTTTATACTTCTATCTGTTAGTGTACATAGATGTGTTTTTCTTTAATCTCACTTATTGCCATTTCACTTGGTGAGAGAGGCTAAAATAGTTTTGTGATTGAGCAGATGACTTTGTTTCCAAAAGGAGTATGCTTATGACAATTTAAAGGGTATCTAATATCTAGTTTATAAGTCTATGTTTATGGGCATTTGAATATACAGAATTCATTGAATAAAGATTATTTTTTTCACTAAAAAATATCATAAACACATTGAATCTTAGAATTGAATGGGGCCTTAAAGATTATGTTGTTCAACTGTACATCTAATGCCATAATGCATTTACTGGAATAATGATATGGGCAGTTCACACTTCAAAATTCAGTTTATTCTAATGTTTGAGTAGCTCTTCATTGGAAAGGTGTTTTACAAAATCGTATGTATCTGCCACTCTGCTACTTCTAGCCACTGACTCTGCTCTGTGAAGGAGACCTACACTAATCTGTCAATGTTATAATTCTAATTCTTGCTCCATAAGTTTGAAATGTTTGAAAACAGCTTCATGTTCTTTGAACTATGCCTCAGGTGGCAACATAAATTACTACCACTTCCTCCTAATCCTCACTAGCCTCTCAAGATCAAGTTACAAATTTGAGGATTAATTGAAAAAATATTTGTTGAGTGGAATCTATTTGGTAGAGCTAACCATTTATCTGGAAGACAAAAAAAAAAACTCAGGCAAAGGCATTTTTTAATTTAATGTAATGAAGCTTTATAATGAAATTTAAGGCAAGATATGGATAAATATATTTTAGAACAATTAAATCTCGGTTATTCTTTCACAACAAAAAAAAGATCAAAGTCATGTTAATAAATGGAGAATGCATCTTATGTAACTTGATACTCATATTTGGAAGGAAACGAACAGTAATGATGGTGAACTGTGTTTGAATTTAGCTATTTAGGAGAAAACCAGATAGCATCTGAAAACCCATTGTCTTCCCCTCTTCTCCATCACAGCATGATACGGATACTTCTCATAAAAGCATGAGGAGGATGAATCAGAACTCATCCTCCCTTCCCTTAACCAGAATTTGAAAGGCACAAGAAGGGAGCTGAAATGGAGACTGCAATGTCCCATGGAAAGAAATAATGTGTCTGAAGAAAATTCTGCAGGCTGGGTATCAGGACATCCAAATGGGAAGTGTTTAAAGGAGAGAACTATGTAAAGGCACAAAGAGTAAAGAGGAGGGTACCTACAGTCCTCTGGAACACTTCCCATCCCCCATAACTTCTTCAATATTACTGCAAATATTTTCACAAATGGAAATACTTCCTTAAATGTATTTCTTCAGCCTAATTCAGTATGAAGATTAAAAAAAAAAAAAAAAAAACACATGTGTGCAATGCTTATTTTTTATTATTCATAGAAATGACCAAATACTGGAACAACCCAAATGTCCTTCAATGAGTGAATAGTTAAATAAACTATAGTGTCCCAGTACAGTGGAATACTACTTACCAATAATAAGAAATAAACTATGGATACCTGAAGAACTTGAATGGGTCTCTAGGGAGTTAAGCCAGCCACATAGGGTCCAATATCATATGATTCAATATGTATAACATTATAGAAATGGAGAATGGATTAATGGTTCCCAGGAGATAGAAGCAAGTGTGGGAAGGACGCATGGCTATAAAAGAGCAACATTGCATTCTTGTGATGATAGATGGTACTCTTGGAGGTCTTGACTGCATCAATGCCAATATCCTGAGTGTGATATTGTACTGTGGTTTCACAAGAAGTAACATTGGGGCAAACAGGTAAAAAACACAAAGTTTGTCTGCATTATTCCTTCTAACTGCATATGCATCTACAATTATCTCCAAATAAATAGAAGTTTAGTTAAAAAATTAGTAGTGCATATTTGTGTGGGGCTATTTCTGGGTTTTGAATTCTGTTTTATTGACCGATGTGTCTATCTTTCTGCCCCTCTGATTTGCTTATTGTAGCTATATTGTTGGCCTTAACATTAGGTAGACTACTTATTCCTGTTTTGATCTTCTTTTCCAAATTGTTTTAGCTAGTTTATGGCCTGTTTTTATGATAAAAATTTTTTATAAGCTTGTATATGTCTATTAAAACATCTGCTGGGATTTTGATAGGAATTGCATTAAACCTGAAGATCAGTTTGGGAGAATTGACATCTTTACTATTTTGAGTCTTCCAATCCATGAACATAGTATTTTTCTCCATTTTTTTAGGTCTTTTTTGAGTTATTTTATTAGTGTTTTGGCATTTTCAGCATTTAGAGCTTGTACAAGTTTTGTTTAGTTTATTCCTAAGAATGTCATTTTCTTTGGAATAATAGTAGTAATATTATGTTTTTAATTTTGGTTTCCATGTGTTCATTGTTAGCATATAGAAATGTGATTGATTTTTGTGCATTGATCTTGTACCTTGAGATCTTGTTGAGCTTTTAGGAGGTTTTCTTTGAAGATTCTTTGGAACTTTCTATGTTGACCATTATGTCATCTGAAAATAAGGAGAGTTTTATTTCTTATTTTTTGTCTTATTACAGTGGCTAGAACATCTAGTACTTCCTTGATTAAGACAGGTAAGAATGGACATCTTTGCCTTGTTCCTAATATTATAGGGAAATCATTCAGTCATTTACCATTAAGTATGATGTCAGCTGTAGGTTTTTGTAGATACTGTCATCAATATCAGTTGAGGAAGTTCCCCTATATCCCTATTTTTCTGAGATATTTTATCATAAATGGGTACAAAATTTTGTCAAATGTTTTTTTTTCTATATTGATTGATAGGATCATATAATTTTTCTTCTTTAGCCTATTGATATGATAGATTATATTGATTGAATTTGAATGTTGACTCAGCCTTGTATACTTGGAATAAATCCCCCTTAGTCGTGTTGTATAATTCTTTTTATGTTTTGCTGTACTCAATTTATTAATATTTTTGAGGATTTTTTCATCTAAGTTAATAATGGATATTGGTCTGTACTTTTCTTTTTTGAATTCTTTTTGCCTGATTTTGGTAATAAGGTAAAACATCCTCATAAAATTAGATGAGAAGAAATTTTGTAAAATTTTTCTTAAATCTTCTCTAAATGGTAGAATTCTCCAATGAAACCATCTGGAGCTGGAGATTTCTTTTTCAGGAAATTTTAATTGAAAACTCAATTTCTTTAATAGTTATAGAACGATTCATGTTGACTATTTAATATCAATTGAGTTTTGGTGGTTTGTGGTTTTTGAGGAATTGGTTCATTACTTTTATGTTGTTGAATTTATAAGCACTCAGAGCTAAGTCATATGAATAGTCTGCTGGTAGCAGGTTCCGAGATGAACCTCAATGAGCCCACCTTCTGTTATTCACACTCTTGTGTTGCCACCTCCCACATTGCACCAGAGTTGGTCTTTATGACAGAGAGAATATGCCAGAAATTATAAAAGACTTTGTAGTTTATGACTTAGTCTCTATTTCTCCTTCTCTTTCTCTCTCTTCTTCCCTCACCCTCATCACACACTCTAAAGGAAATCTAGCTGTTAAGTGTCAGCAGCCGTACACAGAAGGCTGTGTGGCAAGGAACACAGTGGATATGTGAGGTAGCCACCTTGGGTGTGGATCATCTACACAGTCAAGTCTTCAGGTGACTGCAGCCATGGGCCAAAATCTTGACTGCAACCTCATGAGAGACCCTGAGCCAGAACCATCAAGCTAAGCTGCCTCTGGGTTCCTGACTGCAGATACTATGAGTTAATATATGTTTGTTGTTTTCAGTTACTAATTTGGGGGTCTTGTGTTAGTCAGCAATAGATAACTAACAGAGTGGCCATTAATATAATATGATTTTAGGGCCACTGTATTAGAATGGCTTCCCCTTTCCTACACTTTTTTACTTGATTATTCATTCCTTCATTCATACATCCTTCCATTAAATAAATATTTATTAAACCCCTACTATATGTCATGTATTGTGTTAGGGCTGGGAATGTAAACAGAATATTAAAAAAGAATATTAACAGAAATTCCAAAGGAATGTTCCTTTTCTCTTAGCTGTAAATTTAGGGACAATAAGTGAGATTACCCCTGCATTGTAAAGATAACATCTTGGAGTTATCACATCTACCTTACAGGCTTTAATGAAAAAGAAAAATAGTAGCATCATTCCTGTGTCCCTCAAGCTAGCTATTCACTACGAAGAAACTGTCTTCTATAAAGGAAAGACAAGATATCGTAAATTGGAATGAATTGTTAAAATAGGAAAAGCATAAGGGAGAGTGCTCTGGCTTTTCTCTTCCCCTTCCCATGGGAATGCTTTTTCCTACGCCCCAAGCTTACTAATTGATGCCCCAAGAGGCCTCTAAAGGACTGAGTTGTACCTCCAACTCAGTCTTCTGTACCTCCAGAAGACTGACATCTTATGCACTGGCTTGATGAAGCTGAGTTGCAGAAACTCATATGCTTCAATCAGTATTGCTACTGACCTGAGAAAGTTCACTGGGGGGTGATGTGAGTGCACTGGAGTCTGGAAGGTATACACTTATAAAGAAATCAATATCTGCTTCTTGTCTGGAGTATTCCTACAATAGGAAGCTGGCCAGAATTGGCTGCTATTGCAAAGAAGGAGAGGGCACAGAAGTGGTCATATGATTACACCTGTCTGCAAGGCTTTGACCCCTTTTCTTTAATTCCTTTACCTATTCCTAAGGAGACAGTAGTAGCAGTGAGAGGAAAATTAAACACACTGCCCTTCAACACACACACACACACACACACACACACACCCCACAATAGTTCCTTGATCTATGAGTCAAGCTTGACCTTGGGTAGAGAGGAAAAATAAAATTGAATGTTTCATTTCACTTTTTAATGGACATTTAAAAGTCAAAAATGACCATAAATCTATGAATTAAGTCTTAGTTGTAACAAGAGTTTGGGAGGAGAGATACAGCAAAGTAGGTCTGAAAATAGTTTCTAGAGAAAAAGCAAATCATTTTTACCTAACAGAATTTAACCAGTCAATAAGCACATTCATTAAAGATGAACTAAGGAAGTTTGACTTCTGCTTTGACAATGTGAGAATCTCTACTGTCTCATTCCTCAGTGAAATTGGTGAAAATTATATAAAAATAATGATTTAAAGCCTCTGGAAATGGTCCTAAGGGCAGACAGTGAATGAAGAAACTCTACAAAAATTCAATAAGAAAAGTGAGAGTCTGTGGCATTTGAAACAAGACCACTCCTTCCATTTTCCTCCAAGCTCAGTGAGATGGGGACCCCACTACAGACTACTGTAGCCAAGAACATAGAACTCTCTCCTTCTAGATCTCAGTTTCTTTCCAGAATTAGCCAGACTTTATCATTTCTTATCCTGCCTTCAACTACCTGTTGCTAAGGCTAAGTCCTGGGTAAGCACAGCTGAAAGGTGGGGAGCTTCCTTCCTCCACCCACTCATGGAATAAAAACTCTATCTTGTGAGCAGTGTGCTGAGAATACTGGGACCCAGTAATCCTTGAATGGCTCGTGAGGCAGTGGTTCCAACCCAAGAGAGGAAAGCTGAAGGACCCTAGACTGCAGCTGCCCCCTCCACCAATGGCACTCAGAGAGAAGCTTGCTATTGTCCACAGCCCCAGCTTAATGGAGTTTAACATCTAAGTATGATTAGAGAAAGAGAGAAGGAGAACCCTACAAATACTGCGTCATCTCATAGTGACTGTGGGCATACCCAAAGCTGTGCCTCCCTAAAGAGAAATATCAGAGGCTTAACATTGTGGAGGGGAAAATACTTCAGTAAAATAACCCAGCCAGTCACTGAAAAATTAATAAGCAAATAACAATAAGAAACCCTCATGGGCAGAAGTGGAGGAGGGAACAGTACCTAGCATTGCTGTGATATATTATCTAAAATATCTAGTTTCCAACAAAACACTGAAGCATGCAAAGAAACAGGAAAGTATTGCTTACACAATTGAACAAATTCATGTACCACAAATTGCTGAGAAAGTGACCAGATGTCAAATGTAATAATTTTTAAAAGCCTCCAAAATAGCTATTATAAATATGTCCACAAAACTAAAGGAAAGCATTATTAAAAAGTAAAGGAAGGTATGATTACAATATTGCATAGAGAATCACAATAAAAAATAGATGTTATATAAAAATTCTGGAGTTGAAAATTACAACTGAAAAAAATCATTAGAGGAACTCAATAGTAGATTTGAACTGGCAGAATAGAAGAATACGAGAATTTGATGATAGATCAACAGAGATTATGTACCCTGAAGAACAGGGAGAAAATGAATGAAAGAAAATAAACAAAGTTTTAGAGGAATGTGAGCAAAATCAAGTGTATTAACATATGTGTAATGGGAGTAATAGAAAGAGAGGAAAGAGAAAAAGAAGCAGAATAATATTGGAATAGATAATGGTAGAAAACTTCTCAAACTTAATGAAAAACGCCCACATATTCAGGAAGCTCAATGAACTCCAGGTGGGATATATGCAAAGAGATCCACAAACAGGCACATCATAGTAAAAATTCTGAAATGCAAAGGCAGTGTAGCAAGAGAAAAACAGCTCATCACTTACAAGGAAACTCTAATAAGATTAACTGCTGACTTCTCAGCAGAAACAAAGAAGGTCAAAAGGCAGTAAGACAATACATTCAAAGTGCTCAAAGAAAACAAAAAACAAACAAGCAAACAAACAAAAAAAAACACTGTTAAATAAGAATCCTAAATCCAGCAAAGCCAATTTTAAAAATCCAGTGGTGGAAGATGGACTATAGTTAACAAGACAAATAAGATTATGTTCTCTCATAAACTATAATAAATGTGCAATACTAATACAGGGTGTTACTAATTGGGTTGATTGGGGGAAAATACACCAATATAAGATATGGGCTATAGTTAGTAGCAATATTTTGGCAATGTTCTTTATAGTTTGTAGCAAATGTTTCACAACAATGCAAAGTGTTGCTGGAGGGGTGATGTATGGGAGACTTGTATGATGATATGCATGCTTGTTTTGTAAGTTCACAACTTTTAGTATACACTTATTATTTATGTATGTTCATGTATGAATTATAAACTTTAATAAAATTTTATTTTTAAAATGACAACTTTTCCAGATAAATAAAGACTGAAAAAATTTTTTACAAGCAGACCTGTCTTACAAGAAATACTAAAAGAAGTTCTTCAAGCTTAAAGCAAGTGACCGGACACAGTAATTTGTATCCACACAAAACAAAATCAAAGAGCACTGGTAAAGGTAACTTAGTAATTAAATTAAAAAGTTACTAAAGCATAGTTTTCCTCCTTTCTTCTCATAACTTATTTAAAAATCCAACTGTGTAAAACAGTAAAACATATAATGTAATGTTGAGCTTATAACATATAGAAATGTAATATATATGCAATATATTTATAAATAACAACACAAGGAGTTAGGTGAGAATAAAGCTGCATTGGGCTACAGATATGGCTACAAATGGTAAATTAATCATTATAACAATGTTTTTTTGGGTTTATAACATTAATGGATATAATATGTGTAACACAAAATAATAACAGAAAAATGGGGGAAAGCAAAGACAGCTATATAGGAGTAGCATTTTGATATCACGGGAATTAAATTAGTATAAATCTGAAGCTCATTCTGGTAAGTTAAAATATATATGGTAAACCCTAAAGCAAGTGCTAAAGAAAAAAAAAACCTCAAAGGATATACTGAAAAAGTCATTAAAGGAATTAAAGTACTACTTTAAAAATATTCACTTAATGCAAAAGAAAGCAGAAAAGGAGGAATAGAGGAACAAAAGAGACATGAAACATTAAAAAAGCAAATATAATATGCCAGACCTAAATCCAAATAAATCAATGAAACATTAAACTTGAATGGATTAATTTAACCCAATCAAAAGGCAAAGATTTTAAGATTGAGTGAAAAAAAAACATCATCCAACTATATGCTGACTACCCGAGAAAAAATTTAGTTTCAAAGATACAAGTATGTCAAAAGTAAAAGGATGGAAAAAGATATATCATGTAAACAGCAACCACAAGAAAGCTGTAATGACTATATTAATATCAGACAAAATGTACTTTAATATATTCACTAGAGATAAAAAGAGACATTTCATAATGATTAAAGGGCCAATCCATTAGGAATACAACACAATTAAAAGCATATAAGCACCTAATAAGAAAGTACCAAAATACATAGAGCAAACACTGACAGAAATAAAGGCAGAAATATAAAATTCAACAATAATAGTTTCTGATGTCAATACTCCATGTACAGTAATAGAGAGAACAAATAGAAGATCAATAAGTAAATAAAAGGCTTGAACAGCATTATAAACCAACTACCTATGATAGATATCTATAGAACACTCCACCCAACAACCACAGAATATTTCGTATTCTCAGGTACACATGGAAGATTCTCCAGAATAGACTATATTGTAGATTATAAAGCAAACCTCAATAAATAAGGAATATAAATAATGCAAAGTATATTCTTCAACCACAATGGAATAAAATTAGAAATCAATAGCAGAAAAAATCTGGAAATGCCACAAATATTGACAATTAAACAGCATATTCTTAAATAATTAATTGAATAAAGAAAAAATCATAAGGAAATTCAGAAAATAATTCAAGATGAATTAAAATGAAGACACAACATAACAAAACTTATGCAGCTAAGGCAGTGTGTAGAGAGAAATTAATTTAATTTTTAAATTAAAAAAGAAGAAAAATCTCACATCAATAACCTGTCATCCACCGTATGACACTGGGAAAAGATCAAACTAAACCCAAATAAGCAGAATGAACGAAAAAAGAAATATTAGAGTGAAAATTAATAAAACAGAAAATTCAAACACAATAGAACCCAAAAGTGGACTCTTTGAAAAGATCAATTTTTTTAAAAAACTATAGGTAGACTAAACAAGCAAAAAAAGAGAACACACAAATTACTAGAATCAGAAATGAAAGAGGGAGCATCCTCCTAATAACTTTCCCAAAATAAAAAGTTTAAATGAGTAGTATGAACAATTGTATACCAACAATGAGACAACTTAGGTGAACTGGAGCTATTACTAGAAATTTAAAAAAACTGCTGATATTGACTAAAGAAGAAAGACAATCTGAATAGAACTGTAACAAGTGAAGAAAATGATTTTGTAACGAAAAAAAAACTACCCAAAAGACAACTCACAGTTAAAGAATAATTAATGCCATTTTTTTTATAAACTCTTACAAAAAATAGAAGATAAGGAAACACTTCCCAAATAATTTTATGTGACCAGTATTTCTCTAACACCAAAACCAGCTAAGGACATCACAAGAAAACTACAGACCCATGTCTTTAATGAATATAGATGCAAAAATCCTCAACAAAATATTAGCAAACTGAATCCAGCAACATATAAAACAAATATACACTATAACCAAGCGGGATTTATCCTAGGAATGTAATGTTGGTTTAACTTTCAAAAATCAATTAATTGTAATGCATCATATCAATAGAATGAAAAATCACATGACAATATCAATAGACTTAGGAAATACATTTGACAAATTCCAACACCCATTCATGATAAAAGCACTCAACAAACTAGGAATAGAAGGTAACTTTCTCATCCTGAAAAAGGGCAGTAATGGAAACACTACAGTTAGTAGCATATCTAATGGTGAGAAACTAGATAATTTCCCCCTAAGATCAGGAACAAGAAAAGAATGTCTCTTCATGTCACTTCTATTCTACACTGTACTGGAGGTACTAGCCTGGGAAAAAGGCATCCAGATTGGAAAGAAAGAAGTAAAACTAGCTTTTTCAACAACAACATGATCTTATATATATATTTTAAAACAAACAAACTAGAAATCCATCTAAAAAACCTATTAGAACTAATAAATAAGTTCAGAAATATTGCAAGACAAAAAATCAATATACAAAAGAACGCTATTTATTTTGACGTACTGGGGACCAGGGATTGGTCCTGGAACCTCATATGTGGGAAGCTGGCATTCAACCACTGACCCACATTGGCTTCCCTGAATTGGTTTTTTTCATTTGTTTTTGCTTGTTCTTTGTTTTTGTTTTCTCAAGAGGCACTGGGAACCGAACCCGGGACTTTCCATGTGGGAAGTGGGTACTCAATGGCTTGAGCCACATTCTCTCCCAAATTATATTTTTATATACTTGCAATAAAGAATCTGAAATTGAAAATTTTTAAAATTATTCCATTCAAAATGACATCCAAAAGAATAAAATAGGGAATAATTTAATAAAAGACATGTAAAACCTATACTCAGAACACTACAAAATGTTGTTGAAAGAAATTAAAGACTTGACATTGTTTATATGGGTAGTAATTCCAAAAACAATCTTCAGACTCAACAAAATCTCTATTAGAATCCCATATGACTTCTCTGTAACTATATTTTTTATTTATTTTTTAAAGATACTTAGATTACATAAAATGTTACCTAAAAATATATAAGGGATTCCCATATGCCCCATTCCCCAGACCTCCCACTGACTTCTTTGTAAAAATAACAAGCTAATCCTAAAATTCATAGGAATTTGCAAGGAAACCAGAACAGCCAAATAATCTTAAAACAGAAGAACAATTTGGAAGACTAGCCATTCTTGATTTTAAAACTTACTATAAAGCTACAATAATCAAGACAGTGTGGTACTGATAAAATAATAGACATAGAGATCAATGAAATAGACTTAAGAGTCAATAAATAAACCAATATATATTTCTGATTTTTTACAAGTTTGCCAAGACCATACAATGGGGATATTAATTATGCTGGACAACTGGAAAACCACATGCAAAAAAATAAAGTTAGACGCCTATCTCACAATATATACAAAAATTAACTCAAAATAGGTCAAAGACCTAATGTAAGAGATAAAATTATAAAACTCTTAGAAGAAAGCATAGGAGTAAATCTTCATGACCTGGGATTTAGCAAAGGATTCTTAGATATGATACCAAAAGCACAAAAAAAAAGAAGAAAAGAAAAAAATAGATAAATTGGACTATATCATAATTAAAGTCACAGGACACCATCAAGAAAGTGAAGTGTAACCTACAGAAAGGGAGAAAATATGTGAAAATCATATCCCTAATGAAGAACTTGTAGCCATAATATATAAAAATACTCTTAAAACTCAATAATAAAAGGAAAACCCAATTAAAAATGGGCAAAGGATCTGAATAGACATTTCTCCAAGGAAAGTATAAAAATGACTAACAAGGACATGAAAAGATGCTTCACATCATTAGTCATCATGAAAATCAAAATCAAAATCATCATGAGCTATTGCTTCACATGCACTAGATTAGCTAGAACTGAAAAGTCAGTGTTGGGAGATAACCAGCAAGATGGCAGCAGAGTAAGGAGATCCTAGAGTCAGCTTGTGTTATAGGGAGATTAGTAATCGCCAAGAGCTATCTAAAGCACCTGTTTCGGGCCTCCAGGAGACCAGAAGGGCATCCTGCAACACCGTTGAAAGAATGGAAAGAAGATACTGCCCATGTGCAGAGAAGATTTGTGAGTAGAGCACTCCACGGCATGGAGGCCAGTGTCCATACTCCACTGGGAGTGCAAGCCACCTTGGGAGATATTCCGTGGCTGGAATTGGAAGCTCCATTTCCCAAAAATGGGAGAGGAAGACACAGCTGGGCACCAACTTCAGTTACTGATTAGTAAATTCGGCTGACTAAAGTAAAATCCTAAGAACAGCTAAAGTTTGAGCCTGTCCAAGTCAGAAAGAGGCCAGTAGCCACCATTTTAACTCCATCCCTGGCATGAGGGAAAGCGAGGTTGACTGAAAATCACAGTGCTGGTAGGGACCAGCTTCTTTCCACCTAGATCAGATTACAAGTCTACCCTAAGCCCCAGCCTCTGGCAGGGAGGAAGCTGGCGGGGCCTACACCAGCCTCTCCAGGTAACTGAAGGTACATTCAGCAGGAACAGTCTGAATAGTGAGATACCTGGGACACCATCCCTGCACCCCAATAGGATAGGAGAGGACCTGCGTTTCCTCAGTTTCTCAGGGCAACTGCAGGCACTTTCAGCACACGCAAACTGGTTTGTTGAGTGCTTTCAATTCCATCTCCACCCCATCAAATAGGAGGGGGCTGGGATTTCATCAGCATTTTGGGAAATTGCAGGCACTTACAGCCCACACAGATTGGATACTCAGGCACCTCTAGATCCATCCCTGTACCCCCTAGGATAAGAGGGGAACTGTGTTTCCTTAGCCTCTCTGGGTAACTGCAGGTGCTTTAGGCCCACACTGACTGAAGAGTAAGACACCTATAGCTTCATCCCTGCTTCCAAGTAAGGTAGAAGGGGACCTGTGTTTCCCCAGCTTTTCTGGGCAATGACAGGCACTTTTGGCCTGTATGGCCTGGACTGGTGAGTACCTGTAGATCCACCCCCTCTCTAGACAATGGCAAGTATTCTGGGCCCACAGGGACTGAACTGTGGGTACCTGTGAATCCACCCCCACCACCGAACAGGATAGGAGGGGCTGGTGTTTCCTCAGACTTTCTGGGCAATGGCAGGCACTTTCGGCCTTTAAGTTTTGAACTGCTGGGTGTTGGTGGTTCCATTCCCACCCCCTAAAGGGCAGAAGGGACATACTTCCTCAGCCTATCAGGGTAACTGCAGGCACATCTGGCCCACACAAATTAGATTGTTGGGCAGTCCAGAGGGTCTATCCCCACACCTAGTGGGGGGGGTGCGGTGCTAAATCAGTCTACCTGGGCAACTGCGGTCATTTTGAACCCACATGGCATAGATTGCTACCCACACCTGCAGCTCCATCCCCGCTCCAGGCAGGGGAGGAAGGGGCATGAAGTTTCATCAGTCTCTCTGGGGAACTACAGATGTTCTTGGCCTGTATGACTTGGATTATTACACATGGCTGTGGCTCTGTCCCTACCCCTGATAAAGGAGAAAGGTGGAGAAGCTTCACTGGTTCCTGAGGCAACATGGGCAGCTTGAGATCCACAGCTTACAGCACCAACTACATCCTTGGCTCCTACTACACAATCCACAAGAAAGCCCTAAACCAAAGAGAGAAATTGCACCCAGAATAAATATATCTAGTAAGCCAGATGCCAAGACACCAACAAAAATTACAATCCATACCTAGAAACAGGAAGAAATGGCCCAGTTAAAGGAATAAGATAAGCTTCCAGATGACATAAAGGAGTTGAGACAACTAATCATAGATGTTCAAACAAATCTCCTTAATAAATTCAATGAGATAGCTAAAGAGATTAAGGATATTAGGAAGACATTGGATGAGCACAAAGAAGAATTTGAAAGCATACATAAAAAAATAGCAGATCTTTCGGGAATGAAAGGCACAATAAATGAAATTTAAAAAACACTGGAGTCATATAATGGCAGATTTGAAGAGTCAGAGGAAAAGATTGGCAAGCTTGAAGACATGGCCTCTGAAAGCAAACATACAGAAGAACAGATGAAAAAAAGAATAGAAAAAATTGAACAGGACCTCGGGGAACTAAACAACAGCAAGTGATGTGCAAATATATGTGTCATGGGTGTCCCAGAAGGAGAAGAGAAGGGAAAAGGGGCACAATGAATATTTGAAGAAATAATAGTAGAACATTTCTCAACCCTATTGAAAGACATAGAAATCCATGTCCAAGAAGCACACCATATTCCCATCTGAATAAATCTGGAAGACCAACTCCAAGAAACATACTAATCAGAATATCAAATGCCAAATACAAAGAGAGAATTCTAAGAGCATCAAGCAAAAAGCAGTGAGTAACATATAAGGGATACCCAATAAGATTAAGTGCTGATTTCTCATCAGAAACCATGGAGAC
The DNA here is from genome assembly GCA_026826555.1 of Tolypeutes matacus. Classification (NCBI taxonomy): domain Eukaryota; kingdom Metazoa; phylum Chordata; class Mammalia; order Cingulata; family Chlamyphoridae; genus Tolypeutes; species Tolypeutes matacus. The sequence goes on from JAKSZT010054226.1 coordinate 4,421,747, forward strand.
AAGAAAGCAGTGGTATGATATATTTAAGATATTGCAACAGAAAAATTTCCAGCCAAGAATCTTATATCCAGAAAGATTTTCTTTCAAAAATGAGGACAAGTTTAGAATATTCACAGATAAACAGAAATTGAGAGAGTTTATAACAAAGAGACTGGCTTTGCAAGAAATACTAAAGGGTGTGCTACGGTCTGAAACCAAAGACAAGAGAAAGAGAGGCTTGGAAGGGAGCCTATAAATGAAGATTATATGAGTAAAAGTAACTAAAAATGTCAAAAGAGTGATGAAAGTAAAATATGACAGATAAAACCCACAAGTCAAAATGGGTGAAATAAGAACTGCCTTTACAGTGATAACATTGAATGTTAATGGATTTAACCCCCCAATCAAAAGACACAGACTGGTGGAATGGATAAGAATATATGAGCCATCTATATGCTGTCTTCAAGAGACTCACCTGAGACCCAAGGATACCAATAGATTGAAAGTGAAAAGCTGGAAAAAAATATTACACACACACACATGCACAAAGCCAGAGTAGCTATACTTATGTCAGATGAAATACACTTTAAAAGTCACTAGTAATGCACAATCTGAGGAGGAAGTCAGGAAAAAAATTCCATTTACAATAGTGACTAAAAGAATCAAATATTTAGGAATAAACTTAAACAAGGATGTAAAGCACTTGTATTCAGAAAACTACAATACATTGTTAAAAGAAATTTAAAAAAAGACCTAAATAATTGGAAGAACACTCCATGCTCATGGATTGGAAGACTAAGATGTCAATTTTACCCAAATTGATATACAGATTCAATACAATCCTGATAAAAAATTCCACCAGCATTTTTTAAGCAAATGGAAAACACAATTACCAAATTTATTTGGAAGGATAAGGAGTCCCAAATAGCCAGAAACCTCTTAAAAAGGAAAAGTGAAGTTGCAGGATCACATTTCCTGAATTTAAATAATATTACCTAGCTACAGTGGTAAAATCAGAATGGTACTGGCATAAAGATAGACACATAGACCAATGGAACCAAACTGATGGTTCAGATACAGACCCTCACCTCCCTGGTCAAGTGATTTTTGACAAGCCTGTTAAATTCAACCCAGCTCAGGCAGAATAGTCCTTTCAACAAATGGTTCTGGAAGAACTGGATATCCATAGCCAAAAGAAAGAAAGAGGACCCCTATCTCCTACTTCATACAAAAAATTAACTCAGAATGGATGAAAGACCAAAATATAAAAGCAAGAACCATAAAATTTCTAGAAGAAAATGTAGGAAAACATCTTCAAGACCTAGTATTAAGTGGTGGTTCTTAAAGGAGATAAGAGGAAGGCTGAGCAGGACTACTGATGCTTAATGTATGTAGCAGTTTTAATTAACTTTATTGTAAAAGTGTGGAAATGTACAGAGTTGATGGTAACACATTATAGTGAGTAGGAGCTGCTTTCTAAATGGGAATGTGGCTGGAAAGGGTTACCTAGGGATGTAAATGTCAATTGAAAGAAAGCTAGAGAATAATCTAGGGACTAAATAACACAGTGAACCCAAAGGTGGATGAGAATTGTGGTTGATGGTACAGATGCAGGAGTGTCCTTTGTGAGCTAGAGCAGATGTACATCACTATTTCAGGGTGGTAGGAATGTGGAGAAGCATGGGAAAAATACAACTGGTGTTACCTATGGTCTGTGATTAACAGCATGTATTATATGGAATGTTTTTCATATGAATGGAAATTCACATGAAAATCCAGAATAGAGTCATCTATAGAGACAAAAAACAGATTAACTGTTGTTTAGGGATAGCAAGCAGAGGGGAGGGGATTGGAGGGATGGGATGAAAGCTAAAGGGCACAGAGTTTCTTTCTGAGGAGATAAAAATGGTCTAAAATGATAAAAACAGTGATTGTTGCATGTATCTGTGAACATACTAAAGAACCCTGAACTGTATACTTTAAATGGGTGAGTTTTATGGTATGTGAATTATAGGCCAATAAAGTTGTTTAAAAAAGGATGAATTAAAAGTATCTTCCAGTGTCTGAAATAGATTTACATTGGTCCTTCACTGCCTGGAATCCATAAGGAGAAAATTATTCATAAGATCCTTTCTTAGCTGCTGACTTTGACCAGACTGTAGAGAAGTATGCGTATCAGAAATGGTGGGGGGGAAATGGTGAGAGAAAAAATAACTAAGAAGAAAACGGGAAGTAAAGGGAAATTGAAAGCCAGAAAAAAGTCTCTCCTGAGAGTTCTAGGGCCCATTCAACCAGGAGCTGGATATTTTCACTGTCTCAGCATTTCATGTGAGTCTGGTGTTTGGGTTCATATCTGCATGTCCCTAGTGATTGGCACAGTGTAGGGAGGGAAGAAGAAGAAGTGAAGGAATTATATAAAAGAAAGAAACAAAGATGGGTGAAGGGAGGAAGGAAAGAAGGAGAGAGGGAGGGAGGAAGGGAAAGAGGAAGGAAGGAAGGAAGGAAGGAAGGAAGGAAGGAGGGGAGGGGAGGGAGGGGAGGGAGGGAGGGAGGAAAAGAAAGAAAAGAGACAATGCAGACCAACTCTGAATGGTCTTCCAGGACTCCAGAAAGAATTCAGGATCTATTTAGGTACTTACAGGAAAAATCTTTCTAAATAAAAAGTCATTTTTTACTTCTGTAGTCCCAAGGGTCCTTTGCACTATCAATAAAGTTAGCAAAGAAGTTATATTACACAGAGTCTGGTAAAAGGATCAGTTGCCAATTTACAATAATGATGCTTCATCCCGTTTTAGCAATAAGAAAGGATTCATCCTTCGACCTATGTACCCAGAAGTGTTATAAGGAGTGTTCAGTATTCCCTTATTGACCAGAAAAAAATAAAATGGCTTTATAAATTACTCATTTACTAGAAAGGTTTTACTTAGCACTGAATGAATGTTTCTTCATCCCAGGACACTGAAATGTGTAGGATTGTTTAAGCTATGACATTCAGAAAGTCAGAAGTTATTTCCCCTACTTTTCAAAAGTCTCTGCCAAGGAACTTTACATAATCCTGGGTTTTCCCCACAGTGAATCAAGATAAGAAGTACTCTATCATTTGTGAAAAATCAAATTTTACAGAACATTTTATAGGATATCTGGTACTTTTTTGGAACAGAGTGGATTTGTCATGCCAAAGACACACAAAGAATGAAGTGTCTTGGGCCTAAATAAAGGCTTTTCCTTTTCCTTTATGTGCAACTTTTAACAAGTCCTTTAACCCCTGTGACCCTCCATGAATTTAGCTGTAAAATACAGGCGATAATATCTTCCCTGTTTATCATAAAGTGTTGATAAGACGATGAATCAGTTCATATATGTATTAAATTATTATCACTTGCTCTGCCACACTTGTGTCCTACTTCTGGTTTCCTGCCCACTTCCCCAGATTAATCACAAAACTCTGCTTTCATCATTGAGTCAAAGAATATTTGCTTTGAGCAGGACAGTGGAAAACATCTGGTACTCAGAACTTCATCAGTAGCATAAAGACCTGTTTCCTCTATTCGAAGCATTCCAAAATGCAGCCTCCAACTACCTTTTCTACCTGAATTCTTATTTCTCAACTCTCCTTAGTGCTATGGGCTCCTGTTGGGCTCTCACACTAAATATCTTTGCTTATCTGTCTTTATTTACCCCAGTGGTGATGTCCTTCAGGCACACTCTACTTGCAAGTTCAGATTTTCTCCCTATTCTTGGATGTCCACGCTGAGACTTCACATTTAATGCCTGCACTCAGGATGTAATATCATTCATATTTGTTCCCTGTCTTATATTGTCTCCTCAAGGAAAGAGACTTGCATTGCAATTGTTTGGGTTTCTTTTTTTTTTTTTTTTTTTTAATTCACAACATAAAACACATCTGGCACATGCTTGTTGTTCAATAAAGGTTTGTTTTAACAAGGAGTGGATAAATGAATGAATGACCTGTTTTTTCTACAAATCCATACAAATACAAGACCTGCCATCTCACCCCCATCTTTCAGGAGGATGAGTATGAAGATAGGACTTCTCCTTATCTACTCCAAAAGCTTATTGAAGAAGCATGTGGCCCAGAAGAACCAAATCCTGAGAGGTGCTGAGGAAGTGCTATGTCTGTTCAAAAGTAAGAGTTCAGAGGTTGACCCTTCCACCCTACCTAATAAGCCCCCCAAACCTTGAATTTTACTTGATTACCAACCAGCAGACATTCTCTTAGAACATGAAAATTTTTCAGATATCAGCAGGTCATGGGAAGCCACACAAAGTCTGCCTATACAGAAGTCTAATTCTGGATGTTTCCCTGGGAAACCAACTCCTGAACTCAAGGAAGTGCTTATCTCTGATTTCTTTCTAATAGCCATAAAGAAAGCCTAAAGCAGGATATATAACTTCTTCTGTGCTCAAGTAAGTACTTGGCTTCTAGTGAAAACAGAATATTTCACTTTGGAGTAGAGCACAAATTTAAGAGGAAACAGGGGGAATGACTTAGTCTAGAAATGATAACACAACAAACGGATCTGTAAAAAGAAATGAGTTTTGATCCCCTCCCAACATACTGTATTAAAGAAGCAACCTCCCCTCAAAAATGTATATGATTCCCTCTGCTTTCCTTGTACTTGCCAAAGGCACCAACATTTTTTTTAGTACAAATTTGGAAACATGGAATCTTCTTTTTCACAATCTTCTTTGCCTCAGTCCTCTTTTATTAGTCCATCAAGTCATGATAATTTTTTCTGTTGCAAATGTTTATTAAATGTTTCCCTCCCTGGCCTCCTCATCCCCATGTCTATTGAGCTCTAATTGATTTAGACATAGAATATTATAATAATTAATGTCTAGCAAGTTTTTTCTTCCCCTCACGACCTGTGGCCTTCCAATCCATGCTGCAGAGAATCTTTATACTTATAAATCTAAAACATCTCTTTGATGTCTTCCTCCATCTTCAAAATCCTTCAAAGTCCCATTAGCCATATTATCGATTCTTAAACATTTCCTTCTATGTGCTTCAAAGGGCTGGTACCATGGACCCCTACTCCCAGTTGTATCCAACATTTCTTCTAATTCTCTAGTTTCATAGTTAAAATTCATACCAATTTTTCAGTGGATACTATCATATATGTTCATTTGTTTTAATATACAAATAGTGTTTTTATTATATTTGATTACATCAATTAAAGAACTTAACTCCCATCTCAAAAAAAATTGTTTTAGTGAAATGTATGATAAAGGAAATGCACCGCATTTATTTTGCAACTTTACATTCCACAAGTCCATTGTCTTCTGCCTTCTAATGTACTCATAAGAGTGAGAAAAATCAAGCTCTCTAGTTAAGCCTCCCAGCTCAGGGCCAATGTGCCCTGTCAGCTCTCTCTCCCCTGCCCTCTCTAAACGTTCGTTCTGCTCCAGCCAAAAGTATCTTCTCCCTTTCCCTTAAAAGGGCCTCTTCATTCTTTTACCCAATTTAATTATGGAATCCACCCCTTTATCAACCTAGGACTCCATCATGGATCTTTCCTCAGTTATCACTGAGCTTTCCAGAGTATTCTCTCCTGTGGACTGTACCACACGAGTTTCCATTCCATTCACTTTGCCTTCTTCCTACAGTTTCTTTAGTTGATACCTACTGACCCCTCCATGATAGCTTCAGAGCTGAACTGAAACCCCGTATTCTGCATGGTTCCTCCTGAATTCCCCTCAGCACAACTGATAACTTGCTGTGACTTTTACTCAGACTTTGCTCCAAACTTAGTGGTTACTAAGTTCCTCTTAGAAGGTATTTTATAACTGCTACTAGAAGTGGTTTTTTCTTAGATACCCAGGACTCACTTCAAATTTCTTATCACTCCTGCCTGTTTCCCACCTGGAATCCACATGTCAGGAGATTACTGACCTACTGGAACTTTATGGAACTTATGGCCACAAAAGATAAGTTAGAATGGCATAGCAGTAAAAGTCAGTTCAAATAAAAATTAGATATTCTTTGTAAAATTTACCCTAAAAAGGTGAAAACAATTTCAGTAGAGTGAAATATTTTTTTAAAAATTGGAAGCGATTTAACTCTGAATAGCAAATTGATGAAGGAATTTTATTATCCCAATGCAGTTTACTCCAGAAAATACTTTTCCATTAAAAATTACCAATGGTTGTATATGTAATCATAGTGTGGAAACACGCTTGGACTGGAAATAGACTTCTGTGGTATAAAATGAGTGACCCCATGGAGTTGGTGCAAAACCAACTCATTCAAAACATCCTTTCTTCACCTTTTGCTCTGACACTTCCTGAGATTTCTCTCGTTTCCCCGTAGGTGTGTCATTTGAAGTCATCTCTCCCTTCTCTGAACAGTAAGGACTACCCATATTTGGAATTAATTCTGTGTGGTCTTTTGATAGATTTAATAACTGAAAGAAAAAAATGTTTTCACACATTGGTCATGTTTACAAACTGTCTTAACATTTTTCTCCTTTCTCTCCCCCATGGTGCTTCACAGATAAGGAATTTGATTTGAAGTAGACAAGTGAACAGATGTTACCACACTTGAAAAGCAGTTCTGGGAGTGCGTGTGGGAGAGATTCTAGAGACAGAAACATTTTGAGTCCTAGCTCTGTCATTTCTTAGCTATGTGACTTTAGGCAATCTCTCTTTGTACCTCATTTTCCATTTCTCTACTACTGATCTTTTTGTTTGTTTCTTTCTTTGTTTTGAGGGATAAATGAGTTAATATAAACATTGCTTAGAACAGTGCATGGCACAAAGTAAGTGCTCTGTAAGTGGTTGCAGTGGACAGGGCAGGTGTCTCCTCAGAGCTGAAAGCAGGTATCTGTACAGTCCACCACAGTCTTAGAGTATACACAGCCTTCTAGAGAAGCATTGGGTGCTTTTCTGCCAAAAACTATCATCCGTGGACTTACAGAATTTCTTATCCATTGTCATGGTATTCCACACAGCACTGCTTATAATCAAGGAACTCACTTCACAGCAAATGATGTGCAGGAATGGGAACATGTTCATGGAATCCACTGGTCTTACAATTTTTCCATCGTCCTGAAGCAGCTGAGTCAATAGAAAGGTGAAATGGCCTTTTGAAGACTCAATTATGGTGCTAACTAGGTGGCAATACCTTGCAGGACTAAGACAATGTTCTCTAGAAGGCTGTGTATACTCTAAATCAGCATCAACTCTGTGGTGCTGTTTCTACCATAGCCAGAATTTATGGCTCCAGGAATCAAGGGATAGAGATGACAGTGGCTCCACTCATTATTACATCCCTTGTGATCTACAAGAAATTTTTTTACTTCCTGTCTCTTCAACCTTAAGCTCTGCTGGTCATAGTTCCAAAAGAAGGAATACTTCCACCAGGAGACACAACAACAATTCTAAGAATGGAAAGTTAAGACTTCCACCTATTAGCTCCTGGTGTCTCTGGATCAACAGGCAAAAAAATTACTATACTAGCTGCCATGATTGATCCTGACTATCAAGGGGAAATAGGACTGCCACTACACAATGGACGTAAAGAAGAGTTTGCCTGTAATAAGGGAGATCCCCTAGGGCATCTCTTAGTGCTACTATGCCCTGTGATTAAAGTCTATGGGAACTGCAACAACCCAATCCAGGCAGGACTAACAATGGCCCAGAAACTTCAGTCCTTGGGGACCAAGAAAGGGTCAATCCAGAAAGGTGAGTCACTTCAGAAAATTCTTTTTTTTTTTTGCCTTTCGGTGGTCCAGCTGATTGAAACTGGATTGAGTGAGGGCACAACAGTTCTTAGCAACCTTTCTATCAAGGTCTTTCTCTTTCCCATTCCTCATGCTGGGAGCCGTTTTGCATGCAGCACTCCTTGGTAGCTTGTGTTCTGCCCTGGGTCTTTGTGGATTTAGGTCCCTGTGCCTGGATATGGGAGAAAGGTCTTTCTCACTGCTTTCAGTAGGTTCAGTCTCTGTCCAGTGCTGCCTCTGTGTGACTCCCAAGCTACCTGGGACTGAGTGAAGAGGAGGGGGAAAGGGAACCGACTGGCAATCCAGGATGAATTCTTCCACCTGAGATTTTTCTGTTTCTTTGGTTCAGCATTTGTGGAGTCTTTTGCCAGTCTCTACCATCCTCCAGAGTTCTAAGCAAGTGGGATTTGTCCTTTTATTCACTAAATCTCTGAGGAGGTTTTTTTAAGGGGATGTCTTATGTTGCCAAGTTGATGACATCACTCGGATAAAATAGTCTTTTGAGATGTAGTTAAGATGATTTATTCCTGGAAATGGAGTCTCATTTGGTGTGTCTTCTAACTTGCCACTCCGGTTGGCTTAGCAGTAGAAAATATAACAAGATAACTATGCAAGCATCTCCCTTTATGCAAGAGAAGAAATAGAGACTTGAAAAGATTAGGTGACTTCTCCAGAGTGCCTTGATAAATTGAGAGCTAGTGGGATGGAGCTTGGACCTTCCTCTTTTCTCAGGACTTTTGTGGAAAAGCAATTTATCATAGTGAGTTACTTATAGTCAGCCCTGAATATAATTTTAAAGACCGAGTTTGTTTGTTTTTTTCTTCTCTTGCTGCCTTTCCATCTCTCTTCTCAGGACTCTCCATCACTCTTAGTCCTGTTATTGGCCTCATCCAGCACATGGCCATCACCTCAGCATCAGGTCCAGACCTGTCCTTTCCAGCAATACTCCTAACCTATTTCTCAGAATTATTTCTTTCATAATTCCCATAGGGCTATTAATAGCACCTTGCTTTCTGATTTATAAATCACCCCTAGAGTTTAGAGATCTTATACATTTTTACTGTCTTACACCTCCAAATGTGTTTGCATTTCAGCATAGGATTTGTGGAAATATACTGACATAATTTTTAATTAATTTACATTAACTGTATTATGCCTTATATTAACATTAAGTAACATTAAGGCATGCTGATCAAATTTGTAGGAGACATGAGGCAGAGAATGATTGTAAATTTGTATGATGGAATATGTAACAATAATTAATCTGAGAGGAAAGAGCAAATACAGAGAAAAAAGGAGTGTCTTACCTCAGACCTTACTATTAAGCAATGAAATGAAAACTCAGTGCAGAGGAATTACAGATTACAGATCAAAATGTTAAGGGCGAACCAATAAGCATTTTAGAAGAAAACTTAGAAAATCTTTGTCACTTAGAATAAGCAAATCCTTCTTGCATGGGACATAAAAGTGCTAAACATAAAGATAAAAATGGTAAATTTTACCATAGAAAAATGAAGAAATTCTGTTTATTACAAAAACAGAATTATGTGAAAATATAACCCACAAGGTGGGAGAAAGTACTCACAATAAATATATCCAATAGAGGATTCATATCCAGAATATATAAAGAACTCCAACAAGTCAATAAGAAAAAGACAAAGTTCTCAATAGAAAAATGGGTAAACGACTTGAATTAACACTTCATAAAAGTGGAAATTAAAATTGCCAATAATCGTGGCAAAAACCTATAAAGCTCTATTCATCATTGGTAAATATAAATTTGTATTGATTGGTAAATACACATCATAGGTAATACATTATATTATAATGTGCATGCCACAATAACTGAAATTAAAAATATGGAAAATGCCGAGTGTGTCAAGGATGTGGAGCAATTGGAACACTCGTACATTCCTGATAGAAGCCACATTGGAAAACTGGGTGGCAGCATCTACTGAAACAAACCATATCTATAACCTATAACTCAGCAATATCACTTTTAGCTATATATTCAAGAGAAATGCATGTATATGTTCACCAAAAGACACGTACTAGAATATTCATAGTGACGTTGTTCAGAGTAGCCCAAACTGGAAATTACCCAAATGCCTATCAACCTTAGAATAGATAAATAAACTGTGGTGTATTTTATACCATAGGATACTATGAAGCAATGAAGAATAATCATCTACAACTCTATGCAACAATAGGCATAAATGTCATAAACATAATATTTAGCAAAGAAGTCAGACCAAAATGGTTCAAATTGTATGATTTCACATCGAAGGTTCTGTTAGAATAGAGGTTATCCATGAGGAAATGAGCAGTGACTGGAAAGGAGCACAAAGCAGGGGCTTCTGAGATAGTGGAAATATTGTTTTTTGACCTGGGTGCTGGATGCACAACTGTAGTTGGTAGAATGTTGCCAGATGCTCACTTGTGAAATGTTCATTTATCGTTTTACATAGTAGTTAGACAAAAATATTTATAAAAATTTAAAGCAGTAGAAATGCAAAGTCCTTTACTTAGGTGAAATAATTAATGGCAGATTAGAGAGAAGCTGGTGTGGTGGCAACACATAAATAAGGGCCTATGGGTTTTAACTGAGTACAGTCTTGATCCAAATAAAGAGCGTGATGTAGCTGCCCAAAGTATTTTAGTAGTACTTTGGGTCTCTAACCCAAATAATTTGGGTCTCTAACACTAGAATTAAATGTATTCAGAATGTAAGAGGCTCTCAGGGACCATACAGTACAACTCTTTCATTTTATATCCGAGAGAATCAAACCCCAAAATGTCAAGGCTCAATTGAATTTAGATGGATTTTTATGAAAAGAGTCAGAATCAAACACCATGTTTTCTGACTTCCCTGCCCAGAGCACATTCCTTTAGATCAGTGGTATCCAAACCTGGCTAAACAAAGAATCAACTTGGGAAATCTTAGAAAATACAGATTTTTCTGGCTCTTTCTAGATACACTCATCAGAAGCTCTAGATAATCCTCACACAGCAACAAGGAAACCACAGCTATGCTCTACTCCAGACCACAGCACCAAAAAAAGAAATTTAATGGTTTTGCTCTACTCATCCCTTCTTTCATTGTGATCAAGTAATCAGATTTAGCAAGGCAGGTTTTTGGGCAATTGTTAACCAAATTAAACACACAAATACCAATTTCTGGTCAGAATACTCCTTCTCTACTGAATATTTAATTTTTAAAAATTAAATTATATTCCAAATGGAAACAAAAAAAACCCACATAGTTTCAAAATGAGGTAAACTTCACTGCAGGACAGAAAGAGATTAAAATGGGTAGCAGTAAGTTTGACTCCTGTGGGATAATGGTGTTCCAAACATTGAATGAAACAAAAAGCAAAGCCATTTGGCACAGGGTTCATTGTTGAGGAAAAGGAGATAAACAATGCAGCAAATGCCTGGGCCTGAGCTTAGAGTTTACACAAAGCCAAGACACAGAAGTGGTGTGGGGAGGTTTCCCAATGTGTCTACTGGCTCACGACTTGCTTGTGTCATTCCAGTAACAGGCAGAATGGGAGATGGAAGATCGAGTTCTGCACCACTGGTATGGGAAAAGGGCAGGTGGGCCTTGGGGGGAAGGCAAGCACAGAGAGAGAGACAGTGGGAAAACAATATATAATATTTGTTTTATGGATAGTCATTGTCCCAGTACTGTTTATTAAATATTCCATTCTTTTAGTTCATTGATTCTATCTTTATGCATGTCCAATTTAGACTTCCCTCCCTCTAATAACTCAATAGTACTGGGACAATGACTATCTGTAAAACAAATGTTATATATCATATACTGTAATACTTATAATAGATCATGTATATAATAATGTTTATATTTTGATAGCTATCTTTACCCCATATTAAATGTAAAATAGATAAAAACTTAAATGTAAAAAAATTAGAAGAAAATATATGTACATATCTTTCATCTCAGATTAGAGAAAGAGAGAAAGATTTGTTAAATCAAAGTCAAAAGTCATAAGGAAAACACTGATGAATCTGACCACTTTACACTTAAAATTCTGCATGGAAAAAGATATGTGAACAAAGCTAACAAGCCACATACTGAAAGGAGATATGTAGAGCACATAAAATTCTACAACCTGAATATACAGAGAATTATAAAACACTAGGAAATAAAATAACCTAATAGAAAAACTGGGCAAAGCATTTCCATGGGTCATCCACAGAAAAGGTAAACTGAATGGGCAAAAGACATATGTAAATATCCTCGATGATGCAAACAATCAGGGAAATTCAGAAAAGTGAGGCGCACTTTCAAACCTGCAAGACTGGCCAAAATATCACTAAGATTAAATTAGCTAAGAATCTGGAGAAATGGGAATTTCCATGCAGTACTGATGAGAGTATAAATTAGTATAACCATCATGGGGCACAATGACAGTAACCCCTAAAATGTTCATACAATATACGACCCAGGCATCCAAGGGGAGAGTGTGTGCACATTTGTGTTTACCGTAGGGAAACTCTGTGCATATTTATTCACAAAGAATAACATCTAACAAACACAAGAGTGGTCAATACAACCCTGTTGTAAAAAAGAATGGAAGTAAACTAAATGTCTACTGATAATGGAAATAAATAAATTGCGTGGTACATTTATAAAATAAAATATTTCATTGCATTTAAAAAGGAATCAATAATTGATTGAACATCCCTTGAAAATGTATTATTGAATGATAAAGCAAGTTAGAAAACTTTCTGTATGATCTAATTTAAATAACACACACGAAGTATATATCTTTGTGAATATAAACTGCATATAAATTTATGTGTGTATATGTTATATTTATAAATTAAATATATAGAACTGAATACACACCAGCTTCTTAATGGTTAGCTCTGGAAGGGTAGGGAATGTAATTGGGGAGGAGAGCATAGAGTCCTCAACTTTATCTGTAAAGTTCTTCTGCCTTTCTACAAGTCCAAAGTAAAATATGAAAAATATGAATAGCTATTCATTTTGGTGGGTGCCTCAGTTTCTCCTGAGCTGCTATCACAAATACCACACAATGGGTGACCTCAGACAGTGGTAATGTATTGGCTCAGGGTTGGGAGTCTTGGAGAAGTCCAAAACTGGAGGCCGCAGCAAAGTCTATACTTTCTTCCCAAAGACTAACACTCTAGTGCTGGCTGCAGGCAGTGCATGGCCTTCCTTGGCTTATATCGCTGCCTCACGCCACATGGTGAGGTCCTCTCTTTTCTTTTCCAGGTTCCGTTGACTTCCAGCTTCTGGCTCCTCCCCGTGGCTTTTCTCTCTCTATGTATGAATTTCTTCTGCTTATAAAGGACTCCAGGAATCTGGATTAAGACCCAATCTCATTCTGCTGGGCCTTGTATTTCCCTTTGTTTCCTTTCAATTAAGAAACAATGCTTGAGTTCTGGCAGCTTAGTGAGTGCTACTAGGTTTTCAGATCTGTCAAATTTAAGAGGGATTTGAAAGAGAGAATATGTACAGAGGAGGCAGCATGATGAGGGAGCAGAGGGGGACCATGGGAAAACTCAGAAGGGAAACCATCAGTGTGATCTCCTTCAGGGCCTGGAAGGGCTGTCAAAGGCTTTTATTCCTTTGCTTCAGGAGTTCTAGCTATTGCACATATGGAGATTAAAGGGAGGCAGATGAGGCTTAAATTAAGAAAGAAATTTCTAACAATTGCAACTTTTGAAAAAATATTTTGTGCCCTCAGGAGGCACTAAGATCCCATCACTGAAGTTGGTCAAGTCTAGTGTAGATTTAATTTGTACAAAAACAACTTTGGGAGCTGGCTAATACATGCGAATGATGGAAGTTTGGATGACAATAATGATGCTAATGATGACTTTAATAATGAGGCTTTATGCCAAGCACTTCATGCAACCTCATTTAATTCTTAGAATAGTCCAAGAGGCTGGTACAATTTTTTCATCCCTGTTTTACAGGTGAAGGTTAATTTCACGTGATTGGTAAGGATTTTAATCTAGATCGTTCTGACTCTGGGGCCTGAGCACTTCATTAAATATCTTACTCCCATTTGAATGCTACTATTTCTGAAATCAAAGAAATAGAATTCAAATCGTGAAATTGAAGACCCCTAGGGTTAAATGTTTTGAAATTCTTTGGGCCTATCCAAAAGTCCTAGAATGCAAACCACTTATGAGTGCACTTCAAATGGTGTGATTCAATTTCCCAAAGTCTAATTTTAATGCAGTTAATGGGGCTGACACTACAACATAATATGAAGTTGGAAGAAAAACATCAAAATGATGGAGGGGTGTGGGCAATAAGAAGAAATAAGTTCAAAGCCAAGCTCTTGAGACTTTCAGCATGCGTGTGTGTGTGTTCCATCATTCAATGACCCCATAACCCTACACAGTCCTTTTCAAGATATCCCCCACTCTAGTCCTGTCACAAATGGATCCCTTATCACTTGTACAATCTGTTATAAATTCTCCTTACCTCAACCAAACCCTTCCCACACAGCTAACTGCCTGGCATTCGTTTTATCTACATCTAAAGAAGACACACGTAGATGAGTCAAACGTGCCAGAATTTTAATGTGTGGTGTGAACGGAGTGTGGGCGTTTGCAAAGCTGAGTCTTTGCTCACTCCCTATGCTGGGCAGGCTTTTGGGGGTGATGGGCAATTTGTCCACTCAGCCTTAATGCCTATGCTAGTCAAAAGGGCACCTCCCTGTGTACGCTTTGTCAATTTTCCCAAGTGGAGGAAATGAATTGCAAGGGAATTAGGTCCAGACTGGAAAGCATCTGTCTTTGGACCCTCTTGCTAGGTGGAGTCATCAAAGAGAACATGAAGGTTTAAAATGAGCGCTGGCTCAATATTTGGGGTCAAGGGTCCCCCTCACGATTAAATGCAAAGGGCTTTGTGGGGTGGGGGAAAAATAGTGACTGTTTGAATGCTGTGTGGGTCCTAACCACATCAAGTGGGGAGCCCATCATTAGTTTCCTGGGAGCCTCTGAGTAAGGCCAAGATGGGGAGCAAGAGCAGCTCTTTCAAGCTCTCCTGAAGTGTTCAACCTTCCCCCAGGCAGGGAATTCGTCTTGCTGCTGTGCTTTCCTTCTTTCTTATCTCTAGCCTGATCCAAGAAGCTGAGAAGGTCAAAGATCTTTCAAATGACTTCTCTGATGAAGCTTTAACCAAAATTACCTACATCCTGTTTGGGTGCTAAATGTGGATGCATAGGTGCATGGATGTATCACCAGGGTAAGTGGTAGATGCCAAAGTTGTGGTTTCAAAGAAGTACATCTCCAGACACGCATTCAAAGAGACCTCTTGACCAGAACCTGAGGTGGGGGTTCAGGGCATTCTGCACCTTTGTGCTACTTCTCTCCAGGGCCAAGTTCTGCTGCTCTAGTCTTTTGAAAAAGCCCATAGGCAGGGATATTTGCAGGCAGCTGAGGTCTGACAGAACCCAGGGCAGAGGGGCCTGAGGAGATTTTATTTGAGCAGGAGAGACTGAGAGACAAAGATTCCTGGCAAGAACGTACATCTCTCTTAGCGTAGAAAACATCTTTCCTCAAATCTATAAGTAAAGAAGCGTGGGTGAAAAGTCCTATTGAATCTTTTATTCCACGTCTTTATTACAATTCAGCTCTGAAGTCAGTACCCCAGTAAGTTCCACTTGAAACCAGCAGCAAAGTATTTGCACACAAAAGGAAAGTTCTGAAGCTGGGTGTGTACCTACTACTACTTGGAAATAATTTAACTAAAACAGAATAAAGTCCCATTAAATTCATAACTTTCACTTAAGAAATCTTTGTGGAATGTTGTTATTATTTTAAATATACATATATGCATGTTTTCCAATAATTTTCTTAACACTTTATTTTGTTGAACTTTGGCTAAAGTGTTTTTTTTTTCTTTCTTTTTTCTTTTTTTATTTTATTGATTGATTGATCTCTCAATTCAATTTCATTGGTCTGTATGTCCATCTTTGTGCCAGGACCATACAGTTTTGATTACTGTAACTTTGTTTTTTTAAATTTTTAATTTTTTAAAGATACTTAAAACACTTAGATTATATAAGTGTTACATAAAAAATATAGGGGATCCCCATATGCCCTGCTCCCCACCCCTTCCATACTTTCCCACATTAACAACATCCTTCATTAGTATGGTACATTCATTGCAATTGATGAACACATTTTGGAGCATTGTCACTAAGTATGGATTAAAGTTTATCTTGTAATTTACACTCTCCCACCTAATTCTGTAGGTTATGGCAAGATATATAATGGCCTGCATCTGTCATTGCAATGTCATTCAGAACAATTCCCAAGTCCCAAAAATGCCCCTGTATTACACCTGTTTTTCCCTCTCCCTGCCCTCATAACCTCCAGTGGCCACTGCTTCCATGTCATGATATAATTTCTTCCATTGCTAGAATTACAGTAAGTCTATAGTAGAATACCAATAAGTGTACTTTAGTCCATAGTTCATTCCCCAGTCCTGAGGATTCTGGAATGATGATGTCCACTCCACCTCTAGTTAAGAGGGGGCTGTGATCCCATAGGGCTAATGGATGGAACCCTCTTGCTTGCAGTAGTAGACTCTCTCAGTTCCTTGGTGTGGTAATTATCCATCATCACCTCCTTGTTAGTTGTCCTGGGTAAGACCAATGAACTGGAGAGTAGGTGTTGCAACTCCAGTGAAATTCAAGGCCAAGCTGACACATGGACTTAAGTCTCTTGGACATACACCTACAATGTACACCTACCAAATCTAGTACTAACTAGGGGTTCAAATAGAAGGACAGAGAGCCATGTATAGGGAAACCACAACTGAGTCCAACTCTGTCACATTGGGGAGCATAAATTCCAAAGTAGGCCCCACTGGCAGGACACCAAACTCCTGATATCTCCAGAGCCCTCAGTGTCTGGATATCTCCAGAGCCCTCAGGGACCCCCCCCCCCAGGTAGATATAAGAGAATAAAAATCTCACATTAGCTATATTACTTAAGTATTATGATTTTGAAGTTCTATTTTGTTTTTGTTTTTGTTTTTGAAAGAAGGGACAAATTAGCTAACTTTGGAATTAATTATTAAATATCTTTAAGGATTTATGGATCATTTATACACCAATTGACAGATATGGAGTAAACTCATCTATGCTTTTGAAAAAATTTACTTTTCTGTCACCATTGTAAAAAATTGTGGTATATGGTTTATATTACATTTTGTCTATATATAGATGTACACAGATCATTGGCTGCATGACAGCTCTATTTTATAAATGTTGTTACCTTCAAAGAAATTTTATGATGAATATTGTAAAAGAAATTTAGAGTTTAACTTTCATATACATCAAGTTTCTATGAAACTAACATGTTTGATGAATTTCCACATTATAATGAATTTAACAAGAAACACATTTCCAAAAAATATGCTAATCATAATATTCACTATATTTCACTAGAATAATAATAAATAATAACTTTTTAAATATCCATGGCTCATAAGTTAATCAACTGTCTCTTTACATTGATTCTAAGTCTAAATACTAACATAAATTGAGTGATAAATAATTATTGCATTTTTTCTATGGCATGGGTGTGCATGTATATATGTAATCAGTGTACATGTATGTTAGTGGAATTTATGAACTTCTGGTTATTTTCTGAAACAGATTGTATGCTAAATGAATGAATATATGGACACTTGTTTTATATATACTTGGGGTCCATCACAATTTTCCCATAATTCTTCCAGAGAAATGGAGAAAATATCTCTTTTTATTTTATTATTATAATTCTTCTGAATATTTCGCCATTGCTATGTATTTGATAAGTATAAACTATTTGTTGAGGGCTCATAATACATTTTACATGTATTATTATTATTTTTTTAATCCCATTAGAATAGCGTTTACGTAGACTTTTTCCTACATATAGGTGCAAAAGTGGATTGTGGAGAAGGAGGATATTTAGGCTAGGAAAAGCATTTGAAGACATTTGCAGAAAAATGTGGTTCTCTCAGAGCAATTAAACCTCTGAGCCTCAATTTTCTCACCTGTAAAGTTGGAGCATATTGCTATTCTTTCCATCTAACTAAAGCAATTAACTGTGAGACTCAAATAAGGCAATGAAATATAGTATTTATAGCTATCTAAATGCCCTATAGTATCAGTATCATCACTATTCACGTAGGTTCATATGACATGATAGAGCCTGCCATTAATTTCCTGCCTTTTTCCCTTAAAGATCATGGAGTTATAAGGAAACTTACAAATAGGCTGTGCACATCATTCCCCCTTCTGTTTCTCATGAGGAAAGTGTGCTCATGTCATGTCTAAGGATGTGTTCATTCATTACCTTAAGTAGTTGTTAAGGCAGGCTGATACGGGGGATAAGAGCTTTACATTGTGGATTTCAAATTGTGATGGTTATAAATTGCAACTTCACTATTTCAGTAGGTAGTGTCCTTGCACAAGTTATTTATCTCCCTAAAATTCAATGTACTCATTTGTAAAAAAAGAGATTATAGTAATAACACTAACCTCATCAGAGTTGTGGTGAAGTTGAAATCAGGTAATGTACATGACATGCACACATTAGTCCATATTAACACAGCCTAAGGCTTGATAAGTATTGCTAGTGTTAAATGTTACTAAATGTTAAATGTATCTATTGTTGTTAGTCATTGTTAGTATTATAATTAATTACAGAGCCAGAATAAGCATCTAAGTCTCCTGACATTCAATGTTTTCTGCAAGAAGAAAGTGTTCGTATCTAGCATAGTCAATTAAAGGCAAGAATTATTTCTTTCTCAATGATACATTTTATTAAATTTTCCAGCTGTTGCATCTAAGCAGTAAAGTTGAGTGCAAGGGAAAACCAGTTACTGAAAATACCCATCCATAGGCCTGTAGGTAGACTGCTACTCAGGTTATAAAACTCAGTTGGTTCTAGCTGAGCTTTGTTGCTAGGGAACCTGTATTTCCTGAAAACCAAGGGCAATAGATATTTTGGTTTGAAGTCAGAGGTAAAACTTCCTAGTGCAAAAAGCACCACTGGGTTCACTTTCTTCTGCAGTTGGATTGGCCATGAAGGGGAGATTTTCTCATACAGTATTTGCTTTCTTTCTGTACTATTTCTTATTATTTGAAGTTGCTACTTTACTTTCCTAAAAGAGCAAAAATCCAGAACATGAGTGCCTAATCAGAACTGTTAGGGTTGCTCAATGTACAAGGACCAAGCTCTCTGGGTCTAAATGTTTGCTCCATATCCAAGCTCTCGGAATAAATAGAAAAAATTAATGGATTAGCCTTGACAGATGACTGATGTTCTCAGCAGGTATGGGACCCGAGCCAGAAATCAGTTTTTGCACAGACAGCAGCCATGTCTGGGGGTGCTGGACAGAGCTGATAATAGGACCGGAAACCCATCACAGACACCCACCCCCTTACCTCTGGGCCTCATCAAAATTACCTGCCAAAGAGACCCTGCTCCAGACCAGCACCTTGTCAGCCGATTTTTTAATAGGAAACAGCTGTTCCTGTCGGGAGGCAGAGGTGGGAGGGGGAAAAGGATCATTCATAACTTTTCTGGCTTTGCAGCACTGTGCAGTGCTACCACAGGGCTATAAGAATGGGAGAGTCTGAGAATCCCTTGGGAATGAAATTGGCCTCCTCTAAAAGGTCTGATTAGAAATCAAGGCTACTGAATTTAAATCACAGGTGATTGCTGATCCTTTGCAATGGATTTAGAGTAGGGTCCACTTATTGCTTGGCAGGATACAAGGGATGGCAGAAGTTACGTAGTACAGGGCTTTGATCAGGCAAATCTGAATAGGGGTCTCTGCTGTGATCTCGCTCTCTTTGTTTTTTGTTTTTTTTTGTTTGTTTGTTTGTTCGTTTTTTGCATCACTATAACCTAGTTCCTAGAACAATATGTGTCACATGGCATATGGCATATGTTCAATAAATACATTAGGAATAAGTGATTAATGAATTCTATGGCCCTCGTTTTCTAAGGTTGGACAGAGAAGATTCTTAAGTTGGACAGATAAAGGTTTGCCTCAATGTTCTGTTCATTAATTATCTCTGCTATTTCAGGAAAGTTCCTTAATATAGCCAAACCTTAATCCATTTATCCATAAAATGGGGTTTTAGCATCTATATTATATGATTTTGGTGATTATTATATTAAGTATAATTGTGTTCTTAAGTGCCTGGCTTAAAGTAGAGGCTCAGTAAATGATAAAAGTTATCAGGAGCAGTGTGGTCATTAGAGCATACAATAATTATTAATGTCACAAATAGTGTACAGACTTAATAGGAAAGGACAGCAATAATACCATTAACCCTGAGAAATGCCTATAACAAAAGGAATCTGTTTACTTACTAATGGTAGCATGTAGAGAAAGCCCTATTATGTTTCATTTCCATCACAGTCATTAGCATTAAGTAACATTAAGGAATGCTGATCAAATTTGTAAGAGACATGAGACAGAGAGTGATTGTAAGTTTGGATAATAGACTATGTAACAAAAATTAATCTGGGAGGAAAGAGCAAATATATATATATATAAAAAAAAACAGTTGTACTTCAGATCTTACCAATAAACAACCAAACAAAAACTCAGGGTAGGTGAATTACAGATTACAGATCAAAATGTTAAGGATGGAACAACCAGCAAAACGGTAGCAGAGTAAAGAGCTCCCAGAATTAGCTCCTGCTATGGGACAGTTGGTGATCTCCCAGAACTATCTAAAGCACTTGTTTGGGGCTCCAGGAGACCAGAAGTGCATCCTGTAACAACCTTGAAAGAATGGAAGGAGACTGCCCGTCTGCAGAGAAGATTCATAAGTAGAGCCCTCCACGCCACAGAGGCCGGTGCCCATCCTCCACTGGAGGCACAAGCTGTCTCTGGAGCTGTTCCATGGCTGGAATTGGAAACTCCACTTCCCAAAACAGGGGAGGAAGAGAGAGTTGGGCACCAACTTCAGCTACTGATTAGTAAATTCGGCGGACTGAAGTATAATCCTAAGAACAGCTAAAGTTTGAACCTGTCCAAGTCAAAAAGACTCCGGTGGCCACCATCTTAACTCCGCACCTGACATGAGGGGAAGTGGGGCTGACTGAAAATCACAGTGCTGGCAGGAACCAGCTTCCTTCCATCCAGATCAGATTGCCACTCTAGCCTAAGCCCCAGGCCCACCTCAGGCAGGGAGGAAGCTGGGGGAGCTGCTCCAGCCTCTCCAGGAAATTACAGGCTACACCATGGAGGCCAGTGATCATCCTGCTTTGGCAGCACAAGCCACCCCAGGAGCTATTCTGTGGCAAGAATTGGAAGCTCCATTTCCCAAAAACAGGGGAGGAAGAGATGGTTGGCCACCAATTTCAGCTACTGATTAGTAAATTAGGCTAGCTAAAGCACAACCCTAAGAAAAGCTAAAGGTTGAGCCTGTCCAAGTCAGAAGGAGGCCAGTAGCTGCCATTTTGACTCCACCCCCAGCATGAGGGGAAGCCAGGCTGACTGAAAATCACAGTGATGGTAGAGATCGGTTTCTTTCACCCAGATTGGCCTGCAGCCCAAGCCTAGGCTTCAGCCCTACCTCTAGCAGGGAGGAAGCTGACGGGCCCTGCACCAGCCTATCCAGGGTAACTGCAGGTACATTTAGCTGGCACAGACTGAATAATCAGAAGTCTACTGGGGCAACTGTGGTCATCTTGAACCTGCACTGCATAGATTGCTGCCCACACCTGCAGCTCCATCCCTGCCCCAGGCAGGGGAGAAAGGGGCTTGAAGCTTCATCAGTCTGTCTGGGCAAACACAGTCTAGGCCTGCATGAGTTGGATTATTCCACACAGCTGTGGCTCTGTCCCTACCCCTGGCAAAGGAGAAAATTGGGAGAAACTTCATTGGTCCTTGGGGCAATGAGAGTAGCTTGAGCCTCCACAGCTTATAGCACCAACTACATCCTTGGCTCCTACTACACAACCAGCAAGGGAGAAGGGCAAGAAGCCCTAAACTAAAGATAAAAACTGCACCCAGAATAAATACTCTAGGAAGCCAGATGTCAAGACACCAACAAAAAGTTACAATCCACACCAAGAAACAGAAAGATATAGCCTAGTTAAAGGAACAAGATAAGCCTCCAAATGACATAAAGGAGTTGAGACAACTAATCATAGATGTTCAAAAGAGAGTCTAGAAATGAAGATTATATCAAAAAATCTCCTAAATAATTTCAATGAGATGGCTAAAGAAATTAAGGATATTAAGAAGACATTGGATGAGCACAAAGAAGAATTTGACAGCATACATAGAAAAATAGCAGATCTTACGGGAATGAAAGGTGCAAAATGAAATTAAAAATACACTGGAATCATATAATAGCAGATTTGAGGAGACAGAAGAAAGGATTGGTGAGCTTGAAGAAATGGCCTCTGAAAGTGAACATTCAAAAGAACAGATGAAGAAAAGATTGGAAAAACTTGAACAAGTTTTCAGGGAACTAAAGGCCAGCAAGAGGCTTGCAACCATACATGTCTTGGGTGTCCTAGGAGGAGAAGAGAAGGGAAAAGGGGCAGAAGGAAATTTGAAGAAATAATGGTAGAAAATTTCCCAACCCTACTGAAGGACATATATATCCATGTCCAAGAAGCACAACATACTCACATCTGAAAAAATCTGAATAGATCAACTCTGAGACACATATTAATCAGAATGTCAAATGCCAAAGACAAAGAGAGACTTCTGAGAGCATCAAGAGAAAAGTAATGCATAACATAAAAGAGATGCCCAATAAAGGTAAGTGCTGATTTCTCACCAGAAACCTTGGAGGCAAGAAAACAGTGGTATGATATATTTAAGACACTGTAAGAGAAAAACTTCCAGCCAAGAATCTTATATCCGGCAAGATTGTCTTTCAAAAATGAGGGTGAGTTTAGAATATTCACAGATAAACAGAAACTGATAGATTTTATGTAACCAAGAGACATGCTTTGCAGGAAATACTAAAGGGTGTGCTACAGCCTGAAAAGAAAAAACAGGAGAGACCTGGAAGAGAGTCTAGAAATGAAGATTATATCAAAAAAAGTAACTAAAAGTGTCAAAAGAGTGGCAAAAATAGAATGACTGATAAAACTCAAATATTCAGGAATAAACTTAACCAATGATGTAAAACACTTGTATTCAGAAAACTAAAACTCATTGTTAAAAGAAAATTTTTAAAGACCTACATAATTGGAAGAACAGTCCATGTTTATGGAAAGACTAAATATCATTAAGATGTCAATTCTACTCAAATTGATATACAGATTCAATGCAATCCCAATAAAAATTCCACCAGTATTTTTTAAATAAATGGAGCTCATGATTATCAAATTTATTTGGAAGCTTAAGGGATCCTGAATAGCCATAAACATCTTAAAAGGGAAAAGCAAAGTTGGAAGACTCTAATTTCCAGACTTTAAGTCATATTACCTAGCTACGGTGATAAAAACAGCATGGTACTGGCATAAAGACAGACATATAGACCAATGGAACTGAACTGATGGTTAAAAAACAGACCCTCACATCTATGGTCAAGTGATATTTGACAAGGTTGTCAAACCCACCCAGCTTGGGCAGAACAGTCCATTCTACAAATGGTGCTGAAAATATTGGATATTCATAGCAAAAGAAGGAAAGAGGACCTCTATCTCACACCCTATACAAAAATTAACTCAAAATGAATCAAATACCTAAATATAAAAGCGAGAATCATAAAGCTTCTAGAAGAAAATGTAGGAAAATATCTTCAAGACCTGGTGGTAGGTGGTCGATTCTTAAAGGAGATAAGAAGAGGACTGAGATGGACTATTGATGGTTAATGTATGTAGATGTTTTAATTAGCTTTACTGTAAAAGTGTGGAAATGTAGAGTTGATGGCAACACAAAGTAAGTAACAGCTGGTTTATAAATGGGAATGTGGCTGAAAATGGTAGTTTAGGGAAGTAAATGCCAATTGACAGAAAGCTAGAGAATAATCTAGGGAATAAATAGCACAGTAAACCCAGAGGTGGTGAGAATAGTAGTTGATGGTACAGATGCAAGAGTGTCCTTTGTGAGCTAGAGCAGATGTACATCACTATTGCAGGGTGGTGGGAATGTGGAGAAGCATGGGAAAAATACAACTGGAGTGACCTATGGAGTGTGGTTAACAGTAATAATGTAATATTCTTGCATCTATGCCAAAGATGTACTGTGTTGATAATGGCAGAGTATGGAAAATGTGTGCCAAATGTATGCTGTGGACCTGGTAATAATTGAATGATATTATCTCATAATCTGTAACAAATATTCCACCACAGTGTGTTATGTTGATAGAGGGGTGTTGTTTGGGAATTCTGTACATGTGCATGATTGTTTTATAAGTTTACAACTTCTGTCATAAAAATATATAAAATATTATTATTAAAAAATAATAATATGGTGGGTTGGGTGAAAAATACACCAAATGTAAGATAAGGACTATAATTCATACCAAGATTTTGACAATATTCTTTCATAATTTGTAGCAAAATTCTCATGACCCCTGTATGATGTTATGAATGTTTGCTTTGTAAGTTCACAACTTTTACTATATACTTATTGTTTATGTATGTTCATGTATAAATGATATACATAGTAATAATAATAATAGGGTGAGTTGGGGGAAAATACTTTGGTGTTAGTAGTAATATTTGAGGATGCTCTTTAATCATTAGTTAAAAATGTTTCACAACAATGCAAGGTATTGGTGGTAGGGTGAGGTATGAGAGCCCTGTATGAAGTTATGTATGTTTGTTTTGTAAGTTCACAACTATTACTGCACACTTATTATTTATGTATGTTTTTGTATGAGTGATATACTTCAATAATTTTTTTAAAAAATATTAAGGACAAGCCAATAAGCATTTTAGGAGAAAACTTAGAAAATCTTTGTCACCTTAGAATAAGCAAATCCTTCTTGCATGGGACATAAAAGTGCTAAGCATAAAGATAATAATTGCAAATTGTACCATAGAAAAATGAAGACATTCTATTTATTAAAAAAACAGGATTCTGTGAATATACAACCCACAAAGTGGGAGAAAGTATTCACAATAAACATATTCAATAAAGGATGCATATCCAGAATATATAAAGAACTCCAACAAGTCAATAAGAAAAAGACAAATTTCTCAATAGAAAAATGGGTAAAAGGCTTGAATTAACACTTCATAAAAGTGGAAATTGAAATTGCAAATAATCATGTCAAAAACCTATAAAACTGTATTAATCATTTTTAAAAATAAATTTGTATTGATTGGTAAATACACATCACTGGTAGTACATGATATAATGTGCATGCCCCAATAACTGAAATGAAAAATATGGAAAATGCTGGGTGTGTCAAGGATATAGAGCAATTGGAACATTCCTGGAGGAGGTGCTGCCACACCCACTATACCTAAGAACTTGCCAAGGAAAACCAGGTGCTGAAGACACCTTGTTGTGTAGCCAGCTGAAACAAGAAAGAAAGACCTCTAGCACGCACTGTTTGAGAGATTTGACTTTGAAATAGTATATCTGGGTGTCAATAACAGTTACAACACTTCCCAGCATGAAACTTTGAACAATTTATGATTCTTTAATCCTCATTTCTTCACGTATAATATTGGAATGGCATTGACTGCTTCGAAGATTTATTATGAGGCTTAAATGAAATATTGGACAAAAAGAAGGTAATACAGTATTTGACACAAGGTGAGTACTTGACAAATAAATAGCTAGTCTTAGAGAATCATCTGCTTGAGCCCCTGTAGCAAAATTATAAGTCAATTCTAGGTCTGAAATTATGTGCGATTATACCTTTTAAAAAGCAGAATTCAGATATAAGGTCTGTGAGTGGTAGGAGCAGTCATGTTTGCCCTCACATATACAGGTAAATTTGTTACAGTTTTACTTCCTTACCGAGTAAGGAAATAATCTCTGTATATAGCATACATATACATATGCAGGTTTACATTTCACACATGGGGAAAAAAGTTGACTCAGGAATAGGAAAGGAATTTAAGATTATTCAAATCAAATTTCAAATATAAATATATTACATATATACTGAACTTATAATAGGAATAGGAAGCTGTGTATAAAAACAATCAGAAATAAGAAGGGAGTCTTGGAAATTATAAACATTTTTACCATACGCATACTCTCTCTATATCTCTCTCTCCTTCACTCACACACTTGTGCAAGCTACAGTTCCCAAATGGCCTATATGAACATTTTTATGTAACACATTTAATTCCAAATGACATATGACTTTCAATTTAAAATTCTAGCCCTCTTGGATGGCCTGAGATTGTTTGCAGTCTCTCTTTGATATCCTCAAAGTCCACACCCACAGTGCCATGTGGTTTCCCTAGCAGGACTATGCCACCCAGCTTTTCTGATGGGGTCTCAGTCTTGGTAGGAAAATCCTTCATTGACCTTCAAATGATCAGGTTACTAAAGAAACTCTTCATTGTTGAGAGACTGACCTTGGTACTAATGACATGAGACAGGACATTTAGAAGTAAGATGGTGCTCTGCCCTCTGAGGTTTTATATTTGCGAGGCATAAGACATGAGTAGCACTGTCCTTTTTGTGACTTAAGATCCTCCAAAGCCTCTTCCATATAATAATTACATGCTCAGTTCTCCTTGGAAGCTGGGAGGACTGTATGGTTGGACAAAGTTCCTCTGGATGGTTCTGACTCACCACACTCCTCACCTATCTGGCTGCTTGGCTGAGAACTACAGGTCAAAAGATGTATCCAACAGTGAACATGGGACTTTACTAGATCTCTCATTCACAGAGGTTATGGAAATGGAAGTTTGGAAATGAGTGCAGAATGAGAATTTAAGTCTCTCCACAATCTTTTTCCTCTACAAAGAAGCGATTCTTCCCTCTGCCAATATCATTTATGATTCAAATATCTTTATTCAGTTCTTCTGAGTATTTATATTCAGTACCACCTCCTTAAATGTCAAAGGTGTGTGGTTTTACCAAATACGGGATAACATGTAAAGTCCTTTATTCACTTTGTATCATTATCATCTCCAAGTCTCCTTTTCTACAATTGCAAAGGGAGTGATTCTGTTAGTTCTCTGTTCTACTGTGAAAATTAATTTAATTATTTTATATAAAGTATCTAAAACAATGGGAGGTGCTTAATAGATAATCATTATCATCTTTTTTTGAATTACATAGTCTTATGACTAGATTGCATTGCATGGTATATCTGTAGATGTGTACATGGTCTGTATGCATATATTGCACAGTTATGCAAAATCTCATGTTTACAATAAATTTCTAATAGTCTGGGAAGCAAAGCATTCTGTAATTTTCTTAATATTGACATGATTCTTGGGCTTTGTTAAAAATGACTTAGAGGGATTCATACTGTGTTTAGCCTTTTGTTTTCCTGTTTCAACTTGCTCATTGCCTTCACCCTAAAGTGAATCTGATTATTAGGAAACAGTTGTGAAATGGGTCTCAATATTATGTTTACTTATAAGATACTCAGCTTTACTCCACAACCTGTCATCGCTGTCTCTGATGAGCTCAGTAGAATATCAAACTGATTCACTGACCTAATCTCCTCTTCCAAAGAAAATGGAAGGGCAATTCCAAAGAGTTTTTTCACTGTTGCTAGTTTCTGAGTCTCCAATTTCATTTCTGCCATAAACAGCATCAGTTATCTGATGTGTAACTGGCAAGGGCAGTTAGTTTACCTCCAATGCATCATTGAGTTAAGATGATTCAGCAAGACATTTAAGCATAAGTGTGCATGTAGGGGATAGTATGTGTATAAACTTCAATGCCTGAGTTTTCATGTTAGCCGGATAAAGGCTATCAATCTCTTGATTAATAATAAGCTAGACAAGAACACAGTGTCTAATCTGTGTGTCATTTGGGGGCTTTTCAAGCTGCAACTAGCAGATAGTAAGGAATGAGGACCTTTAGAAAATGCACAAATTTTGTAGCGGTCGGAGCTGGTAGTCAGTACTTTTTTGTAAAAACAGTTGCTGAAGAATATACAGTCGGGGGAATATCAGAAGACAGGATTTTGAACATGAAATGACTCATGGTAAAGGAATGAATGAATGAAATTATTATTTCTTTATGAGATATGCAAAGGAAATCAAATGACTTATATTTTTCCATTATATTTGTAATTCAGAATCATCCAGAGATACTACCTTGATCTTCACACTTTCGTTTCCTTGGACTTGCCCAATGAATTGTCTCTCCTATAAAACAGGTCAAATGGTTCTAGTTGTTTTCAAGAAAATGAATGAAAAGTGAATTAAACTTCATTTTAATGAGGAAATTTAAACTGACTGATGGGATTTGAGATGTTTTTACTGTTGTAAATTTTAGTTAAGAGGGGAAAGAACTCATTAAAACTTTTATTTTCCACAACTTTTTTATTTATTTCAACCACACTTTGCCCAGTAAGACTTGATAAGTTGCTTAAGTGAGTTTGATTTTAAGACAAGATTCTACAAATTAAGAAGCGTTATTTTATAAAAATCCAACATTCCAAAGGTGTTGACTACACTGGATATGTCCAAACTCACAGGACGTGTCCAAAATAATATTTCACTTTGCAAAATAAGTTCATTGGCAAACCTGAGGGAGACTGGCCAAGCACAGATACCTGTGCAGCAGAGGGAAATTGAGTAAGGTCTTTTGGCAACTAAATGAGCTCTGAGAATCATTGAGACCTGGGTTCCAGGAATGAGTCTGTAGTTGCCTTCCTGTGAAACCTCGAGCAATTTGCATAACCTCTCTGATCATTGTTTACTCGGAGATCAGTTTCTAAGGACGCATTTATGATTAATTTGAGATACTACAATGTAAAGTGCCTAGTTTATTGTTCACAAGATCAAAACGCCAAATCTATAATTATTATCAGCTAGAGTCAGAGCTGTCCTTTACACGTGGAAACTGTGACTAAAATGTATCATTTGGATCGTAACCCATCAGAGTTTAGCTCCTCTGTTAGACACCTCTGAGCTTGCCGCGGCGGAGGCAACAGTTCTAGGCAGCTCGTCACCCACAGAAACCAGCAGTTGCAGTTCGGAGGAAATGGACCCCACCCTCACCACTACAACAGAGGGGTGAGGTTTGTACCCCGTGAGACCGCTGGTCACAGGTGGACAGATTCCTCCTAAAATCCAGCTCATTTTTATCACCTTGGATCCTGCAATGGTGACGGATCTTCTAGTAGATAAGAGCATAAATTCCAGGTCAGGACTGCCGGGATTCAATTCATAGCTCTCCGTCCTACTCAGGACTGGCTACATAATTCTCAGGGCCCAGTTCAAAATGAAAATGCAAGCCCCTAGCCCAGAAGGCAGGAGAAAGGTGCCATTAAAGGAACTAAAATATAAAGCTTGCGTCTTCCTCTGGCAGTCTCTCTGTCTCTCTCTCTCGATTTGCCATGGTGCTATTCTTTGTTATTTAATGTCATTCTAAGTGAATAAAAAAGAAGTTAAATTATTAGCGCAAAGTTTATCAGTTTATCTTTATATTGTGCAATACCAGTTTAAATACAAGTATAAGAAATAATACAATTCATATTCCATAGCTCATATATACATATTTATTTTCTTCTTACCAGATCAGTGGAAACACTGCACAAAACGAATTGTTTTTATTTCATTTTTTGATACATGCACATTCTTCTGAAACTTTCTATTAATTTCAGCTTATTGATAAGTAAAGATAAGAAAGGAAAAAGCTCTTCGTCACCCTCTCTTTCATTCTACGTCATCATCTCCAGCACAAGTAGCTGGCCAATACAAGGAAGCAGCACAAATAAGACAGGATATAATGAGGATCCTTGGTCATTTGTGTTTCTGAGAACCCCACTGCCTTCTTTGTGTATTCAAAGCAAGTTCTGGTTTGAATGGAAAAGTGTAGCCTCTTAGGGCTGTCAGTGCCCCCCACACACTAGGTCAAAGATATAACAAGCTTACCTTGAACTTGCTTTGCATTTTGCTGACCTTCCACGCATCATGAGTCCACTGGAATTCTGTGTTGATGGGACACCATGAGCCCTTATACGTGAATGTGGAGGCAAGGAAGAGTGGACACATATTGCATGCATCACCCCTATTCATTTGCCTACTCCATTGTCCCATTGGATTTCAATTGTAAAACACAATCTTTGAATCACGACAGAAATAATGAATTACCTTGTGGTCAGGTTTTCTCAACCTTCAGCATGATTGACATTGGGGGCCTGATAATTCTGACATTCTGGGGTGCTGTCCTGTGGATTGCAGGATATTTTGCAGAATCCTGGGCCTCTACTCACTGGATGATCGTAGGAATCTCCAGTCGTGACAACCAAAAGAGTCTCCAAAATTTTGCCAAACCTTTCCTGTGGGCAAAGATCCCCTCTCCCTAACCCACCCTCCCACCGAGAGTCATCCTTTCATGATGCATCTGGGCACTCTCAAAACTCAACCTGGCACAGCTGGAGGGCGGCCTCCAGCATCCTCCTTAGATTCACTACAGCCTATAGCTATCTACTGCCTCTTACTCCTCGTTTGCTGAGGAGGGAGGATCAAGCAGGAAAAAAAAAAAAAAAAAAAAAAAAAAGAAGGTACATTCATATCTGGGAACTGTCAAATCTCTGATAAGCTGCTCCAAGAAAACAGAAGTGAATTAGCTCTTGTTCCCAGGATGGAAAGACCTAGGAGGTTTGCCTCTCCAGACTAGCTCCCTCCTCCCCCACTGCAGAAGCTCCTTGGCAGGCCTCCGGGCAGACAAAGCCTTCCTGGAAAGTAACATGAGGACTGTGCTTGCTGACTCCAGTGAGTTTGATTTATCAGGACTACTGGTATTTGCAAAAGCAACTGGTCTGTTTGGAGGAGATGGTTCCCAGGCCAAAAAAAAAAAAAAAACAAAAACAAAAAACAACATTCTGGCTTGATTGTTCCTACTCTTGGAAACTCTTAAGGTCATTTGTTCTCAGCAAAAACAATGGGAATTCCATCTGCAGTAGATTCTCGATGTTCTAGGCATCTCTCATCCCTGACTCCCTCCCCTCACCTCCCCAAGCACTTTTATTTTATGGATCCATGCTCTACACATTTCTGACTTTGCCCGCGCTCTCAACCTTCCTGACCACACTTTCCCCAGCAGGCCTCCCTGTGTTTCCCCTCCCCCACCACGAGGTCCACTCCCATCTGTTTTCTGTTAGTTCATTTTCAGAGTGCAGGCTGGTGGAATTTGGAGTTCAGACCCCCTCGAGTGATGAGAGTCCTGGGGCTGCTGAAGGTCCCTTCACGCGGTCCTGCCACCTCCCCCTCCTTTCCCTCCTTATGCCCCATTCGCCCTTGTGCAATAACATGCTGGAGCCCACATCTGCTTTCAATTCCATGTTCATTTGAACTGCTCTGGGAAAATGGAAGTGCTTGCTACAGGCTGGGGTCTTAAAGAGACAGCACAAATACCCACAGCTTTCTTTGCCCAGCAAAGAAAGTTGTTTATGTATACATATTATGCATTTCATAAATAATGTATATAATCCTTTATATGTATATAATATACATATAATTGAAAGTTCTGTATCCAAGCTGAAGCTATTTCATTGAAGGTCCCTCAGTCTACTCTAGCTCCTGGATGAGGCAATGTATAATCATGGACTTTAAATTCCTTAATTCTTGGTTCTAATGGTCTCCCCTCCCCCAACTTCCATTCTGGGAAAGTTGCCCGAATTCCACAATCTGAATCAGCAGAGTGGATATTCCCAGACTCCTCTCTTAGTCTTCAACTCACTGACTGATCATAACTGCAGAAATGTTTCCTCATTAAAAAAAAAATGTAGATTTTTCTGTCATTTTTTATCTCTCAATTTATTGCCAAAATAAAAGATGAGTGATATATGTGTCTTTTAACAGGCAAGACTAGTAACATGTTCATCTTTCAGGCAGGGAAGAGGAATGGTCTTCTGTGGTAAGCTGATGCTACATCTTCAGCCTGCTTCTTTGTGACAAAAGTATATTTGAACATAATTATGAAGCCATTGCAGAGGGCTTCCAGGTCCCTGGTAAGTTGTGGGGAGAATGAACTAGAAAAGCTTTGGAGGCTAGAAGATCCTGTAAGAACAAGCTTTGTAACCATATAAACAAAACAAAACCTGGTAATAGGAAGTTACCATAGGAAAGTTTGTTCTTTTAGGAACTGGGGAACGAAAAGTGGCTTATTATTAGTAGTAACTTAGGCTGTAGATGCTTCTACGTTCTCGCTTTTCTAAAGATGAACTGTATGCAGATACCCCAGAACACTGAATCCTTTGAATGTCATCAGGGTCACAGGTGCAGGGGGAAGGAGAGGAGAGTAAAGGAGACACAAGCCTAATCTGGCCATAGGGATTATTCATTCATTCATTCAGGCAAGTTGAATTAATATTATTAATTTAATATCAATACCTTATATATTATTATTATATATTAATAATCTAATTGATATTTTGTATAGGTTGCATACAATAATATATATTGTCTCAAATATTTTTGGAATAATTATAAATTCAGATATCATATTGTTTTATGTATTTATTCTACAAACATGGAGAGAGTGCCTAATATGTTAGGAACCTTAATATAATAGGCTATGTATAAAATACATGGATACTACATGAGCAATATAAATATATATATGTTGAAATATGCATGCAGAAGATATCTAGGGATAGCATATCACTATAGACTATAGGCATTCATTCAACAATTATCAAGGTAGTATAGCTTGCTAATTTAGAAACTGGGCTCTGGCACCAGAATTTCTAGGTTAGTAATTATAGTTCTGAGATAAGTTATTGTCTTGGCAAGTTATTTAACTCATTTTGCTCCTGCTTTCTTTCTATGTGAAATAGATACAATAATATTAACTATCTCATAGGGTCCTTAAGAGATTTGAATAAACCAACCCTTGAAAAATGCTTAGAAGAATACTAGCATGTGGTTAGACCTTGATAGCTGTTAGATCTCATTATGTAGCTCCTCTGGGTAATGGTGGAGATGTGATCTAGTGAAGCAGATAAGCAATAGAGCAAGAGGTCAAGAAGGTAAAACAATGGGTCAAGGTCTAGTGTCCACTGGTGGAAGAAGGAGATGAGATGTTTCAGCCTAGCCTGGAATTCTTTCAAGGGAGATCTAGAAAGGATGCCTAATTGCCAAGAAGTAGAGTTGCCACCAATTTCACAACACCCAATGATATTATCAACTTCTATTTTTAAATCCCTCTCCCCCAGATGCCTCCCTCATCTGTTTACTCATTGTCTGCTCATTGTTTGCACTAATTGTCTGCTCGTTGTTTGTGCTTGTTGTGTGCTCATTGTCTGTTTTCTCTTTAGGAGGCACAGGGAACTGAACCCGGGACCTCCCATGTGGGAAGTGGGTGCCCACCCGCTTGAGCCACTTCTGCTCCCTGCTCATTTTTGTTGTTGTTGTTTTTGCTCATTGTCTGCTCACTGTTTTGCTCATTGTCTTGTTCATTGTTTTTGTTCGTTGTCTGCTAATTGTTTTTGCTCATTGTTTGTTTGTCTTCTTTAGGAAGCACGGGGAACTGAGCCCAGGACCTCTCAAATGGGAGGTGGGTGCCCAAACACTTAAGCCACATCCACTCCCAACTTCTTCTATTTTTAGTTTGTTTTAATATCAATTTTAGGATATGGCTAGCTTGTTTCTAGTTCCAAAGTTAGTGGGTTTTGTGGGAAGAGGGATTTGAGCATTTAAAATATTTCTCAATAGATTTACTACTTTCATAACAAACTCTACATGATAATCTCTGCTACATAAAGAAACATTTTATGTAAAGTCAATTCTGAAGTCTTTAACCTAATTTTAGGTTAGTATCAAATATGAGCCCAAAGTATGACTAAGGAGACCCTCTGTAACCTTGATCCAGCCTTTGGTCAGAACTTGAATTGGATTAAGGGAAGCCTCTCTTTCTCTTAGAAGAAGGTTATAGGGAGGGCAGTGTGACAGTTGAAGTTATTTTATGAATCACAAAAATAAAAGATTATGTTCTTGAACTAATCCCATTTCTGTGGGTGTGAGACCCTTTTCATTGGACTATGTCAATGAGGCATGACTCAGGTTGAGTCCCTGCCTTTTGCTGGGTCTTATATAAATGAAGAGAAAGAAAGGACAAAGTAATAGGGAACTCTGCCATTTTGACCTGGCCATGTAAGAGAGAGAACTCCAGGTTCATCTACAACTGCAGAAAGATAGAGAAGCACTGAGAGGCTCAAGGAGATGAGCCCTGGGGAAAGATGCCTGATTGTTCACAGCTGAGCTCCAGAAGAAAGTAGAGAGAGAGACTGGCAGACCTGCCATCTTGCCTCACCATGTGGTAGGGCTACAGGATCTGCCAGCAGATGACCTTTGGTGAAAAAGCATTTCTACTGATGCCTTGATTTGGACATTTCATGGCCTTGGAACTATAAGATTGTCCCCTAAATAAAACCACTATAAAAGCCAACCCGTTTCTACTACTATGCATCGGCAGCACTTTGGCCACTGACAGGTGCTATAAATAATTTTACTTCATCTTGATCCACTCACTTTCTCAGTTAATTCTGATATAACTATGACATAATTTCTGATGCAATTTCATTTATTGATAACCTCATTCCTCCTCCCCAACCCAACTTATTTTAACAGGAGGATTAAAGAGTACAAAGGTTTGCAAATGGGAAAGCAAATGTGTGTCCAGTACTAGTGCTTGTTGGAGCATCAGCTACCTTATCCTGGAAGTATACGTCTCCCAAACTGAATAAAAGCTACCTGGCCCTTTATGCTAAAGTTCATAAAACTTTGAAACTCCATAGAACTTGAGAAAGGTCTCTTCGCTAAGGACAAATGACCTTTCCTTAATGAACTCTTCAAAGGAAAAATCTTCCACATGATGATTTAAAAATAATAATAAGAGGAGGCGAAATTAAAAAAGACAACTCCCAGATTAATGACAGGGGAAAATCGTGAGGGGGGAGGGGGAAGACCATATTAGCTCTGCCCAATAGTTAGGAAAATTAGTTTCCTAAGGGGAAATGTGATGTGCTCAGACCCGCAACTATTGATGATGGTAAGGCTGGAGAAGATAAGAACAAATGGGCTAAAAAGATAGTTTAGAAGGAGCACCATGAAGTGGAAAGAGCATGGATTTTAGAAAGAGACGAGTTCAAAGATCAGATATCTCATTTTCTATCTATGTAACCTTGGATAATTGACTTAACAACACAGAATGTTGGTTTCCCAGTCAATAAAATAAGATAGCTCTGCCTACCTGATTATTCTGGTAATGATTAGCAATTATGCTCATTAAGTACTTTGTCCTATACCCAACACGTGAGTGTCAAGATATGCATGCTACCTGTTCTTTCAGGGGAAGAGGTCAGAGAAGAGGAAGTATGGTATTGAATAGTTAGGTGGGGTTTCAATGATATGCTGTGGGCTTCCCTGCTGTGTAACTTTGGACACAATTGTCTTGGCATGACACTCAAATAGATTAAATCAAATTATCTATGGCACAATGTGATGGCTTGAAGCTGTATGTAACCCCAGAAAAGCATGTTCTTAAAGTTAATCCATTCTTTTGGGCATGGACCCATTGTAAGTAGGACCTATTGATGAGGTTGCTTCATTTAAATTGTGACCTACCTCAATCAGGGTGGGTCTTAATCCTTTTACTGGAGCCCTTTATAAGACAATAATAGTCAGATATAGAGAGAATATCTAAACCATAGAAGCAATAAGCTGAAAGCCACAAAACTAGGAAGAGTGAGGGAGAGAATAGCAGGCTCCACCATGTCTTGCCAGGTGGCAGAGGAGCTGAGGATGACCGGCAGCCAGTCTTCAGGGAGAAAGCATTGCCTTGCTGGTGCCTTGATTTGGACATTCACATGGCCTCACGTCCCCATTGTTTAGCGCCAACCCATTTCATCGTATCTGCTTTGCGCAGCCTAGGGAACTGGTGCTCCATATAAGTGGATAGTTTTTATTATACCCAAAGCCCAGAGCAGAGAAACACTTCCAGTAATTTTCCTACTACTGTTCCTTTAGGCCCTCAGCACATCCATGGACAATGACTGAATGAATGTTCAAATGCTCCAAGAATAGAAACCTCAGCCAGGTGGAAAGATAGGAGGAGTTTACAGAGAGGGAAACCTAAGTTAGCCGGCCAGGATGGCTTTATAGATACTCTATTTCCCAAAATAACTCTTAGCTTGAAGCCCAAGAGAAACAGAGTTCCTCTCCCACTCTAACACGTCAGCACAGACAAAGACAAACAGCTGCCACAGCAAAAGGAAAAGGAACATTGTGCTTGCCTTCCAAGGAATACTTATAAAATAATTGGTGAGGGTATTCTAGGGTTACTTTTAATGTATAAACTGTTTATTTTTG
This sequence comes from Tolypeutes matacus, assembly GCA_026826555.1. Classification (NCBI taxonomy): domain Eukaryota; kingdom Metazoa; phylum Chordata; class Mammalia; order Cingulata; family Chlamyphoridae; genus Tolypeutes; species Tolypeutes matacus. Next base: position 4,457,938 of record JAKSZT010054226.1, read on the forward strand.
CTGTACTGATTGGAAAGGCATGGAGAAGGGCTAATGCACTTGAGTTCAGTGTTTATTCATTCTAAGAGGCTGAGTCCAGGGTGCATGCCTGTGCAGCCATTCTCTCTTCTGGGATAGTTAATATTGCCTAGTACATCCCGATGACCCAAGGCCATATCATCTCACCCCATATCTTCCCTTTCCAACCCAGTGGATACACGGAGAAACCATCATTCTCAAAGCCCATGCCTGAGAGGAAGTTAGGGGACTTCTTACATGTGAGTATCTCAAAAGTCTCCTCCTCAGTCCCACTGATTGATTGCTTAGAGTGGGAAGGGTGTTTTTAATCAATTTGTGTTATATTAAAGTTGATCCTGCATTAAGCCTTAGGAGGAGGTTTTTTTTTCAGAACAAATTCATCATAACTAATTTTAGCGGTAACAATAAAAGTTTGTTCATTTTTTGTGAAGTATAAAAATAATGTGAAATCTGTCAAATAATGTTCATAATAATAGTTAACATGTAACAAAGGCTTATTCTGTGAGTGCTTTATAAGGATGAAGTTATTAATTCTTACAACGTTTATCTTATGGTCCTAGATATTATTATCCATATTTATAGATAGAGTAACAGAAGCACAGCGAGGCAAAGTGTCTTGCCCAAGATACTTAAGTAGTGAAAATAAGAATGGTGACACTGGCATTTAGAATGCAGACAAATTTGATTAGAGCCCACCTTTTGAATTCTGCTGTAGAAGTCCACCATTTTTACTTTGACCATAGAAGTTTAGTAGGACAGAGAAACATTCTAGAAACACTAGGAATTCTACAAATCCAGGAGGTCTATATCTCAGCACTGGTTGGAAAGGCCCTCTCCAGATTCTTTCCTTCCTTGGGTGCTGGAGCTTAGCCCTAGAGTTGGTAGCTGCTCCTCTGTGTGCTATTCTGTATTCTCCAACATTCTCTTAACCCCTTACTAGTCAATCCCCTGTTACTCCCACCTCATGTTACAATTACTAATGCTTTATATTACATTTTCCCTGTTCAAATAGTTGATGTTTCTTTCTGCTCATAGGACAGTGACTAATACATTCCTTGACCTCATCACTTACTACTTTCACACTTGCTCACTCTACATCAGCCACACTTGCCTCCTTGCAGTTTCTCATATCTTCCACCCATGCTCCCACCTCAGAGCTTCCATGCCTGCTTTTTCCTTGCAGGGAGCACTCTGCCCCCAGATGTCCACACTGCTTTCTCTTTTATCTCTTTCAGCTTTTTGCTTAAATGTCACTGTCTCAGTCATGACTTATTTTTCTTCCCCTTTTTTAAAAATTTTCCTCCATAGCACATTTCATCATCTTGCATTTTTTGCTGTTTAATGACTACTTTAGTTCCCCTATAGAACATAAGCTTCATGAGAAATTTTTTGACTATATTGTTTACTGATGCAGCTTCAGAACCTAACAGCAGTTGACAAATAGTAGGCACTAAGTAATTAACTGTTTAATGAATAAATGCCTATTAGATAAACTTAAACCAGTAGTACAGACAAAGCACTGCTATTTTTGATACTGATAACAGAGAGGAAATTCCTCCCATGGGTTCTCATAAAGAATATACTTTGTCTATGGATACCTTCAACAATATTGCAGTAAACACAGCAAGAATTTCACAATTGTCTTAATAATATCCCTTAAAATAAACCATTGGCATCAAACAAAGCTCCTAATAACCTTATGTCAGAAGATATCAGAATATAGAGGCGACTTCTCCCCTGTTATGCAGCCCTTCTTCCATCTACCTTATCTTCCTCCTCAAATAACATTTAAAATCATGTCAATGCCCTGATGTTCCATTTTATTTTACCACAGCTTCCTTTAACTATCTCAAGTCTACATTACAAAATCCACCCTCTTCTCTCAAATGATTGCCAGAAGGAATGACTCAAATTTGTGTATACATAGTGTGAAATATGTATAGAAAAGTGTAGAGAAGTAAATTTCACATTCTAGGATGTTGTGTAAGGGTAATTTGCATGCTAGTAAGAATCAGCATATTTCCTATAGCTATGAAATATCTTACATTATGGAAAAATGGTCATGGCCTAGATTCTTGGAAAGATGGTAGAACATTGAACATATTTTAAACTCCAAAAACGCCTCACATTCTACACATCATTAGTTTTCTGTCTCCCAAAATAAGAATGTCTCCAAAAAACCTGGAGAGATCTTCTCTGGTTTATATAGATCACAATATGAAATACCAAACTATGTATCAGTTGGAGAGTAGAAGGGCAATTTACAAAGGAACAGATAAAAATCAAAGTAGCATTATCCTTTGATCAAAGCAGATACCAAATTGGAGTTGAATTCATAGAAAGTCAAATAGGGACTGATGAATTCTCCATAGAGCTTTTTTACTGAGAATATCTTCTCTGTCTAGTGACCCTGCCTGTCCCAAATAGAGAAGTCAAGCCACTTCATGTTTCGTTATGGAAGAGATCCATCCCTCAATGTCCCTTTCTATGAGCTTCGTTAATCAGGTAGTGATCCAATGAGTTGGGCATTTTCTCAAGCCCATGTTTCTTCCATAGTAAACTGCACTAGGAACATGAGTCACTTCTACTGACTTGCCAAAAAGTTAGACAGAAACATGGTGCTGCCTTGGAGAAAGATGGTGCAGTCAGAAAGAGCCAAAGTCTATTCTAAAGACCACCTCAGAGCTAACATATCTCTATGGAATTACTGGGGTGTCCAGAAACCGTGTTATGCCACCAAACAGACTCTCTGTCATTAGCCCTTTCTATTTTAAGAAAGTATTTTCTAAGCTGCCAAGCAATTTATAAGGTAGAAGGAGTGATGATTCTAGAAAATAAGTTTTTTAAATAGACTTTATTATTTTAGAGTAATTTTAAGTTTGAAGAAAAATTATCCAGAAAGTACAGAGAGTTCCCACATATCCTCTCTACTTGCCTCCCAACCCCAACTCCATACAGTTTCCCCTGTTATTAACATCTTGCATTAGAGTGCTACATTTGTTAAAAATGATGAAACTATATTGATATATTATTATTAACTAAAGTCTAAGTTTATATTAGGGTTCATTCTTTATGTTATATAGTTCTATGTGTTTGGACAAATGCACAATGTCATTATTCACCATTATGTATCATACAGAATAGTTTCACTGCCCCCAAATATTCCCTGTGATCCCCCCTTTTACCTTGAACTCCAGACAACCACTGATATTTTTACTGTCTCTATAGTTTTGTCTTCTCCAGAATGTCATATAGTTGGAGTCATATAGTAAGAAGCATCTTCAGACTGGCTTTTCTCACTTATCGGTTGTATTTTTGGTCCTTCGATGTTTTTCATGAATTGATAGCTAATTTCTGTAATCATTGAATAATATTCCATTGTATAGATATGCCATAGTTTCTTTATCCATTCACCTATTGAAGGGCATCTTGGTTGCTTCCAATATTTGGAAATTAGGAAACTTTTTTTTAAAAAGTCATGTCTGCTTAGGACACTTTCTCTAAGAGATTGTCCACTATTAATTGTGCATTATAACTATAGGAAGAAGTATTTGGGCTCCTAATACAGAAATGGGATTCATGTTACTTGGAAAAATGGACAATTTAGATGGAAAGTGTTTTTGAAGTCATCTGGCAACATCAGAAATAAATTTCATGACAAGAAGACTATATATTTCAAAGAGATTCTTACTCAAATCATACGGGAAGAAAACTTTTGAGAAATAGCCCCATACAACTTTATCACAGTGTAAGTTCTGGCTAGAGGAAGAAAAGAAAAGGCCATTCCTTTCACTATCACTTTCTTTTGGTAGATTGGGTTATTAGACCACTTTAATATAGATTACACATACACACACTTTACAATGTGACTTAGCAGTGCCCTCCCACTGCTATTAGTCTTCTGACTAATACTGAGTCTTGCCCAAGTGACTTGCGTTCAACAATGAAATGTTGGTCTGTTACTCTAGAAAATGCCTTAAATATATCCCTGTCATTTGACTGTGCTCTGAAGCGCCTGGAATTACCATGAGAAGATCATGTCCCAGTAACCACTGTTCTTCAACCAGGGCTCCAGAATGAGACACATGAAGCCGAGGGGAACTTAATGAGAAGCCATCAGCATGAAACAGAGCTGCACCAGTTTGCTTATAGACCCACCAAAATAAAACAAATGTTTTCTGTTTTAAGCCACTGTGTGAATGAAATTCCAAACACGGCCATGATTTCTTGGCCAATAATTTCATGGTCCCAAGAGGTTCCAAATCTGTAAACTCACATTCACAGATAGTGTATGGTGAAAGCAGTGAGACCACTTCCTTCCTAATGTACCTTTCATGAGGAGACGATGATGATGGACAACGGCCATCCCAGGGAATGGAGAGAGCCTGCAGCTGAAGGCTGGATAATCCCATCTACTTGGAGGTAGAGTGGACATCACTATTCCAGTCCCCTCAGGATTGGGGGAAGAGCTATGGACTAGAGTGGACTTAATGGTATTCTGTTGTAGACATATTGGGATTCAAGCAACGGAAGAAATTTTAACAGTGAGGTGGAGCCAGTGGCCACTAGACGCTTTCAGGGCAGGGCAGGGAAAAGCAGTTGTAATACAGGGGCTTTTTCAGGACTTAGGGGTTGTCCTGAGTGACGTTGTGGTGACAGATATAGGCCATTTTACATCAGCATATACCATGCAGAACTGTGTGGGAGAGAGTGTGGTCTATGATGTGAACTGTGGTCTATGCTTAATGGCAAAGCCCCAGGATGTGTATATCCATTGCAGGTGATATGCCACACTAATGAAAGAGGTTTATGTGAGATTTTATGGGAGGTATGGGAGGTGGAGATCATAGGAATCCCTGTAATTTGTGTGTAACATATATGTAATCTAAGCATCTTTTAAAATATATATGAAAGAAAAAAATTACCATAAAAAATAATAAATGCAATGGGAAAAAAAAATAAGCTCTAATAAAATTTATCTTCCAACTAGTGCTATATTGTGGGATAATAAATGTAACTTTGGATTCTAAAAAAAAAAGAAGAGTCTGAGTAAGTTGTGGTTAGTGAAAGAGAACAATGAAAACTTTCCTTGTTTTTTTTTAATGTGGCAACAGAAATTGTAAATTAAATTATTACTCAAATCCAATCTTAGCTTTTATAAAATGAAAAACCACTGTTATGTTGAGAAAGTTTAAGATTAAGATGACATGTTTGCAAGCATTAAACTCTCTATTTCAAGAAACAAAAATAGTTTTTCTTTTTCTATTACCACATATATAAAAATGCAATTTTCAATATATTTACAAGATAAAACAATGAAATTATGTTTTTAAGTAGATTTTCTTATACATGTTTCACATATTATGGTCCTTATCCCTATATTAAGCTTTGAATTATGCACTGTAGCTACAGTATATGACAACATGATTTGCCCTCTTGGATAATTTCTCAAACACATGCCATCTTGCAGAAAAAATCATTAACTCTGACAGTTTCAATTTCTAGATTTATAAATTTTGTAAATGATTGTTAATAATTACAACCAGAAGTCTATCTTCTGTTAATTTTCTTATTATTATTATCAGAAGGTACTGATGTGATAGTTAAATTGTCAGTTATTTTACTTTCCAAACTATTATTCTCTCTGAAAACTTTTTCTTACATAACATTTTCAGTCAAATAATACTCTGTTCCCTCATATACAACTATGCATTGATATGTTATTATGTTTGTTTTGTAGAAAAGCATTGTTAGCAAGTGATGTGTTAATAATAAAGTTATTTTATTAAAATGACAACAAAATATATTTAAACAGAAATTCTTAAATTTCACTCTTTACACATCAATTGATATCCCATTGTGTACAATCCAATTTGGAGACCAAATTCTTAATAAAAATATTCACCTTTAAAAAAAAAAAAGAAACTAATGTACCTTTCAGTTGCCAAGATAGATGATGGATAAGACAGATCTGCCCAGAGACCAGAACTGGGGGCAACCAGATTAGCTGTCTCCTTCCAGTGAAATGCCAAGGAACCTTGCCATGCCTACCTGCCTAATAAATCCCCCTTATTATTTAACAAAGATTTGAATCAGACTTTTATGTTACTAGGAATTGAAAGCAACCAAACCTATTAATATATATTTTTGAACTGTGGTAGTTGTTATAAAGGAAATTATAAATTATAATAAAGGAAAAGTACAAAGTAATATGAAACATATCTGGGGGGGGTGATTAGAATTTCACTGTGAGAAGTGGACTCAGGGCAGAGCTGTTCAGGTGGAGGAAGGAGCACAGGTGAAGACACTGGGCCATGTGGGAGCCATGGATCAGAGGGCCCAAACAGAAGATTGTGAGGCTTGAGGACAGAGAGTAAAGTTTGAGGGAGGGTCTACACAGGAAGGTAGGGAGGCACAAAGAGGGGGGAAATGTGTTCTTTATCAAAAAAAACAAGGTATACCTAGAGTAAATTATATAGTCAGAACTCTTTAAAGACAAGCAAATAATTAATTGATAATGACTCAACCCACTTAAAATAATTATATCTAATTTTATCAACAATTGACTTATGCAAAATAATATAAGCAACTTATTAAAGTGAAGAGAGTAGTGACCGTTTCTGTTCTGATCACAGTCCTACCCCCAGGGCCTAGATAACAAGTTGAGTATGGTAGGTACTCAACCCTTCTCAAGGGATGTGGGAATGCATGAATATATGTATGGTATTAGTGTCCAGTCGCATCAGTCTAAGGATGTATGGCTAATGGAAATGTATTTTTGCTGGCAGCTTCTGAATCTTCTTTTTCTGTTTCCTTTATTCTTAATTGGATCATTTTAGAACATTTTATATATGGGCTTAGAATTGTTTTCCCCTTGTATTAAAGATTTTAATACCAACTATAGATTTTCTAAATATCTATCTGCAGTTATTCAACATTCAAAAATGTATTTAAAAAGACTTCAGCTAACACTTATATGACCCTAGATGAGAAGCCTCCAAAATTAATGACATGTAATTTATTTTCCATCAGAACCTTTCTGCCAGTGCTGGATGGAGTTACTAGGTATTTAAGAAATTGCAATTTGCTGTTTGCACTGTCTTGGGTATTTATATATTTTAGAGTAGCAGGGAGTGGAGAGGTTCTATATCTTTAACAGGAAGAAAATAAAGACCATTATTTGAAAACAAAATTGAGAGTTTCTAAATCTTCAGGGTGGTTAGCATCTCTAGGTGAATTCTCTAAAGCACCCTTTACTCTTATTTTTCCCCGTCATGTTGGCCTCAGATATATGATGCCTCATTAATTTCCTCCATTCCCATTTCTGCCTCTCAGAAACAACCATGACAAAGGATATCTTAAAACCCTGGTCACTTTCATCACAGAGATTGTACAAGTCATGGGACTGTATTACACGGTGAACCATGTGGTGGTTAACAGTACAAATATGAGAGTGTTCTCTCATGAACTATAACAAATGTATAACACTAATACATGGTGCTAATAATAAGGGTAGTATGGAAAAATATACCAAATGTATGCTACAGATCATAGTTAGTGGTAACAGTCTGATGATGTTCTTTCATAATCATTAATAAATTTTCCACAACAATGTAATGTGTTGGTGGAGGGGTGTTGTATAGGAATTCTGCACAGTATTCATAATTGTTTTTTAAGTTCACAACTTCTAAATAAAAAATATATCTATAATATATAAAAACTCTAGTCACAATGATTCCTTTTTAAAAAAAAAAAAAGTAAGACAAAGCTCATTCAATATGAGATCAAAACCAAAATTTTATTAATGTAGTTAAGTAACGACATTAAAAAGGTAAAATAAAAGAACAGCTATTTGATTTGCCTCAGAGAGTCAAATTTTACAGTGTGAGCCGACCAAATTCATTGCTTGGTAAAGAAAAATATTAAAAGTTGTCAAAGAAATATATAATAATTCAAAAAATGCACAATATAACATTTACAATAGCAAAGAGAGAACCCAAATTACTTGACATACAAAGAATAAAGAAAATAAGGCCCATTCCATAATTATTGGAAGCCAATCTCAAGATGACACAAATGTCTGAATTATCAAAAAAAATTTTAAACACCTATATAAGTATTCTCTGTGATAAAATGTTACTAAATTGAAAATTTGGAGCTAAAAAGTACACTATGCAAAATTAAAATTTATTGGATGGTCTTAACCAAATAATGGAAATGACCTGGGACCTTTAAGGTAAATTTATAAGAATTATCCAATTTGGAAAACAGAGAGAAAGAAGGTCACAAAGACCTGTGAGACAATATTAAAAGCTCTAACATGTGATTAATTAAAATCACAGGGGGCACAGACAAATTAGTTGAAAAACTAATGACTGAAAAGTTCACAAATTTGAAAGAATTCAGAAATTTTAAAAATCAAGTTTAGCCAACCACAAGAAGCTAAATATGAAGAGCATGGCACAACACTTCATACATATAGAGGGAAAATATTCAAATAACTGTTGAGTGATCATCAGAAAAAAAAAAATGGAAGATGGAGGAAAGTAGAAAATATATTTGTTTTAGTTTGCTAAACCTTGCCAAAGAAAAATTAACATAAATGGGTTTGCTTTTATGACAGGAATTTATTTGCAATAAAAGCTTGCAGTTCCGTGTCTGTGAAATGTCCAAATCAAAGCACAATCAGAGATGCTTTCTCACCAAAGGTCAGCTGCCGGCAGCTCGTGGGCTCCTGCCACGTGGCAAGACAAGATGGTGGCCGGTCTCTGCCTTCTTCTCAAGACCACTTTCTCTTAGAGCTCAGCTGTGGATGATCAAGCAGATGGCAGGGCTCATCTTTTCATCTTTGAGCTGCTCCATGGGCCCAGCCTCTTGGGGGCTTAGTTGCTTCAGCTTCAGCTTCTAGTGATCTTCCAGTCCTCTCTCACATGGCAGGGTAAAAATGGAGGCTGTTTGCTCCATGTGTGTGTGTTTTAATACATATTTTTTATTAGAGAAGTTGTGAACTTACACAACAGTCATGCATCTTTATATATTTGTTATATTAAAATATTTCAAATGTAAGAGAAATGCATGAGAAATAATAAAATGTATAGAGATGAGCAAATTATTATGAAAATACTATGAATATATACATAGAATTTTGCTCAAGTTCTTAAAGATAAATGCATTGTCTTCAATATCTAGATTAGGAAATAAGAGATTTTAAAAATAAATACTTTGGTTACGGATGGTAGTAATGGTAAACAGCATCGTGAATGTAATTTACAGCACTAAAACATATATCTGAATGTGGTTAAAAGGAGAAATGTTAGGTTGTATTTATAGGAATAGAACAAATGTTTTTTTTTTTTTAGATCCATGAAACTGCAATACACAAACAGTGAAGACTAAGTAAAGAATGTATTATAGTTCTGAGTACAATTATAAAACTGTGCTTTCAGGAATTGTAACAAACATACCATACCAATGCAAGGTGTTGATAATAGGGTGGTATGTGGAAATCTTGTATTTTATGCATGGTTTTTCTTTTCTTTAAACCCACAACTTCTCTAATATAAACAAATAATAAATGAATAAATGCACCAGAAATTAGAAAAGTAGTAGGTGAATAATCCCAAGGAAAATACAAAGGCAGAAATCAATGAAAAAGTCCAACAACAAAAAACCCCACAAATTATCAAAAAACAACAGAGAAGATAAATAAAATAAAATATGTAAATTTTTGTCAAGGTTCATCAATTTAAAATGGAAATTTTAAATAAGGAATCTAAGAATGGAAATGAGACATGATAGCAAATAAGTTTTAAAAGTTAAAAGGGTATATTAACATTATTATGCGATAAATTGGAAAACTTAAGTGCAATGGAAAGATTACTAAAAAATTGTGAATAAAATAAAATAAGCCCTATAATCATTAAAGAAAATGAATCCATACAGATTCCACTTCCAACCATGTAGGAGTAATAGGGACCAGATTTTTTCTGTCCCTTAAACAACAACAAAAATTGGCAAAACATCAAGATACTGGACACTAGGCAACAAAGGATTGTGAACCCTCAGAGACAGGAAAGAAATGAGGTGAGCACTATTGTTTCCACAGCTTACCTCTTTGAGAGTGTCTAGGATGTAACACAGGGAGTGGCAGCCCAGGTGAAACCTGGTATAGTCCTTGAATTGAAGAGTAAGAACTGAAAATTTGGGGTGTTCACAACGGCTAGAGTTTCCAAGACAGAGCTGCACAGTGAGAAAACTCCAGAAGAATACAAAGGATTTTCTGTGAGAGTAGAATACTTATCAACATGTGTGTGAATAAATTACTCAAGACAGTGGAAAGAACCATCCAAAAGATTCATGGGAACTGTAGCATGCATACTCACAAGACAGGATTATTGCCTATTGCATCCAGGCGGATGGGAAATTTTATAGGACATTGGGGAGAATATTCAGAAGAGTCTTTCCTCCATAGTGGTAAATAATTAACCCTAGACTACATTTTATACTCACTTTAAAAATCTCCAGACCAAGGCACAAGAGAATCAAACTGCAAATGTCTTCACTAAATCTCAGGGAAAAGCTCAAGAATATTTAAGAGAATAAAGAAATATCCAGCACTCCACAATGTAAATTTCACAGCTCCTGGAATCCAATCACAGTTTATCATGCAGGAAAAGAAGCAGAACACAAATGGCTGGGGGGTGGGGGGGTGGGGACAAGACAAAAAGACAATCAATCAAATCTAACCCAGAAAATTGGCATAGATATTAGAATTACTAGGCAAGAATAACTGTACTCCATATATTCAAAAATTTAAGTAGAGGTGTGAGAGAATTTTTTTAAAGTAATCAAAGTTCTAGACTTGTAAATTATGTCAAAGATGGAACATATACTGAATGAGAAAATGCCAATTATGAGTGAATGTGATGACATACTAATTATTCACAATGATTCTAAAGGAGGAGAAAAAATAATTTTTAAGATCAAAAGAATATTAATGGCCTTGGGAACAGCTTCAATTGGCCAAATGCATGTATTTGGAAATACCTGAAGGAAAGAAAGAAGAGGGGACAGAAAAAATATTTGAGGATATAATGGACAACACATTTCCAATGATGCTGAAAACTATAAAATTCACAGGTCCAAGAAGTACAATCAACCCAAGCACAAGAAACATAAAGAAAACCAGACCAAAACTTTTAATAATTAAGTTGAAGAAAACCAGTGATAAACAGAAAATCTTAGGTGCAACCTGATGAAAAAGATGTATTGTTTATAGGAAACAACAACAACAACAAAACTATTCATTTAAAATTCTACATCCAGGGAAAATTATATTAAAATGTTGAATGAATACATCACCATAAGACCCAAACAGCAATAAATCATACTAAGGAAGTTTTTAAGGCAGGGTGAAAATAATACCCTTTGGATATATAGATCAACCAAAGAAATGGAGAACACTGGAAATGGCAACTACATAGGTAAATATATAAACTTGGTTTTGTGCATTTTTTGTACTATTTAAATCTCATGAAAAGAGATTTAAACAGAAATCTGTTTAAACAGAAGAATAACAATGTAATGTGGGATTTATAATGTATGGATAAGTTTAAAAAAATAACAATCTCATAAAAAGCAGAATGGGAGAAATGGAAGTATACTACTAAAAGATTTTTATACTATACCTGAAGTGTATAATATCACTTGATAGTATACTGTGATAAATTAAAGATGTTTACAAAATAATACCTATGAGAAAAAAAGCAATAAAGTACACATAATTGAATTTTTTAAATAATTAATTTTCAAAAGACAGCAGGAAAAGAGGGATAAAGGAAAAATGAAGTGATGGGATAAATGGGAAGAAATAGCAAGAGCTGGACTTAAACCCCATCATCAATAACCTCATCAATAATCATCTTAAATATAAATGGGCTAATCACTCAAATTTAAAAAAAAGAGATTTTCAATTTGGAAAAAAATAGTAAAATAAAATGATAAAAAATAATAATAGAAATAATTCCAAATTTAATGAAAGACATGAATACATACATAGAAGAAGTCCAACAAACCCTAATTAGAATAAACTCAAAGACTACCACACCCAGACACGTTGTGTCAAACTGTCAAATGCCAAGGACAATGAGACAGTTCTGAAAGCAGAAAGAGTAAAGCACCGTTTTATGGATAAGAGAGCCTCAATAAGATTAAGTGCTGATTTCTAATAAAAAACCATGGAAGCAAGAAGACAGTGGAATAAAATATTTAAAATGCTGAAAGAAAGTAATTACCAATCAAGGATTTCATACACAATGAGCCTGTCTTTCAAAAATGATAGAGAGATTAAGACATTCACAGATAAACAAAGGCTCACCTCACCTACAAGCAATGCTAAAAGGACTTCTTCAGACAGAAAGAAAAGGACACTAGACAGTGGATTAAAGCAGCATTAAAAAAAATGATAGAATACCTTTTTCCAACCTTTCACTTTTAACCTGGTTGTGTCCTTATGTATAAGACAGGTCCTTTGTAGACAACATATAGATGGCTCATTTATTTTTTTTTTAAATCCATTCTATCAGTCTGTGTCTTGATTGGGGAGTTCAATCCATTAACATTCAGTGCTATTATTGTAAAAACACTACCTACTTCATCCATTATGTCCTTTTGCTCTCTGTTGTCATATCATTCTATTGACTCTCTTCTTATCCTTTTGTTTACCCTTCCTAATAATCTTTATTTCTAAATTCTTCTCCAAATCTCTCACCATTGTTTTTTCCTTTCAGGCTGCAGCACCCCTTTAGTATCTCTTGCAAATCCTGTCTTTGAATTTGGTAACATATTCTATCAGTTTTTGTTTGTCTGTGAAGACTTTGAATTCACCCTCATTTTTGAAGGACAGCTTTGCCGGATACAGAATTCTTGGATGGCAATTTTTCTCTTTCAGTACCTTAACTACATCAGACCATTTTCTTCTCTCTTCCATGGTTTCTGATGAGAGGTCAGCACTTAATTTCATCAAGTTTCCCTTGTATGTGATGCTTTCCTTTTTTCTTGCTGCTTTCAGAATCCTCTCTTTATCTCTGATATTTGTCATTCTAAATAATAGGTGTCCCAGGGTAGGTATATTCAGATTATTCTGTTTGGGGTGCATTGTCCTTCTTGGACATTGCTATTAATGTCCTTCATAAGTGTTGGGAAGTTTTCAGTCATTATTTCCTCAAATATTCTTTCTGTCCCTTTGCCATTCTCTTCTCTTTCTGGGACACCAATAATGTAAATATTTGTGCATTTCTCATTGTCATTCGATTCCCTGAGACTCTGTTCTATTTTTTTCTCTTTCTATTCTCCTGTCTTGTCCAGTTCAGATGTTCTGTCTTTGAAGTCACTAATTCTGTCTTCAAGCAATCCAAATCTGTTCCTATGTGCCTCTAATGTATTTTAAATCTCATCCATTGTGCCTTTTATTCCCATAAGGTCTGTTACTTTTTTTTTTTTTTGTAGGCTTTTGAATTGTTCTTTATGCTCTCCCAGTGTCTTCTTAATATCCTTTACTTCTTTAGTCATGTTTTCTTTAATTTATTTGAAGTGATTTAGGAGAATTATGTGATTAACACTGATTAATTGTATTAAATCCTGTATCTCTTCAGGATATTTGTTTTTTTCTCTTGGATGGGCCATCTCTTCCTGTTTCCTAGTATGGCTTGTAAGTTTTTGCTGATGTCTAGGCATCAGAAAATGTTGGTGAGTTTACTCTGATGGCTAATTTTCTAGCCCATTGTTTTTTTTCCACAGCTCTTCTTTGATATTAAGCTCAATTTATTCTCAGTCTTTAAAATTACTCAGCTTATGTTTTCAAAATCAGGCCAGGAACTCACTAGTGAGGTGCAGATTTTCTACCAGGGGTTGGATTCAGAGAGAGTGAACAGTTTTTGTCCATGAAATTTTCAGAGCAGCCAGAAGATGGCGCCAGTCAGCACACATTTCCACGGAGGTATTTCAGTCTTGGTGTTCCTGTGTTCCTGTGTTGAATCTCCAGATAGGAGATTGAAAGTCAGCTGTGATGGCCGAATTCACTGAAGAAAAGCACCCCAACCTCCCCTCCCATTTCCCTTGAAACAGCTGGCAGGGAGGAAGATTGTTTGCTCCCCTCTCAGTTGGCGGCAGTGAGCCAGGTGTTTTACCCGAGCATAATATCTTGGGGATGGGGTATGGGAGCCCTTCGCAGCTGCCACGAGGGGTTGGTAACTCACGTTTGTCATTTCAGCTTCTTCATCTCTCTGTCCCTCACCCTCCTGGGAGCTGTATAGCATTGTCCTGGTCTGCTGACCCCCAAAGCAGGTCCCTCGGACAGCTATTGGCTCTTTCTCTGTTGTTTTTGTGAGAGCATTCAACTCTGTCCGTCGCCAAATAGTGAAAGGTTGGAAAAAGGTATTCCATGCAAATAGTAACCAAAAAAGAGCTGGAGTAGACCAGATAAATGTAAAATAACATTATAATATATGAACAATAATTACTTGGTGCAACTGGATAATTGTTCCTGTGATCAGTGTTCTGTAATTTCTTCATACAAAATAAACACTTGAACACTTTCTTTTCATTGACGAGGGCTGGAAAAGAGACATGTTTTTGGATACTTCATTTTTCTTTAACCTTTTCTTATTCATACTCTTTAATTAAAATAATCTATCTGGATCAAAAATGATTTAGCATGACTACTGTTGAAGAAGATTTTTAGTTTTTCTGCATCATAAAAGTATGAGTTGGCAAATTGTTTTCTGCTGTAATTCATTCCATGAGATGTGAAGAATTCCCCAAATAGGAATTTGATTATCTAGAAAGAATTATGGCGTAAATGGAAATTAAATAACTAAACCAATAATTTATTTCCTTCTTGGAGATTATTATGTCCAACAGTTAGAGCTGTAATAAAAAATCATAATTATGTTATAATTAATTTCTATCATATTTGAATTATTATTTACATTTTTAAAGGTTTGTTGCTACGATATCTATTATTTTTCATAATTCATTATATTAAATCTAGCCTGGCCTTGCACTCTCTTAAAATTTGTAATTTCTTTCAATCTATTTTTCTATTTATTTTACAATTTTACAATAAAGGGCTTTTTAAAGCTTAAAAAAGCCATTGGTTATACACTTTGGATAGATCATATGGTATGTGAATATATCTCAATAAAACTGCTTAATAAACAAATAAATAATTGTGCAAGAATAGTCAGAAATAGCAGCTATGTACAACAGGGGAAACAGAGAGATTGAGAGGTGAGGAATTTTCCCATTTGTTTGTATGTATTTTGTTTGTTGTATTGTTGTTGAAATAATGAAAATGCTTTAGTGGTGGTTGAAGTGGTGCACATACAGCTATGTAATTGTACCAAATACCATTGATTGTACACTTTGGATGGATTGTATGCTTTATTAATATGTATCAATAAAATTGATTTGTTTTTTTAAAAATGATAGAATTCTAGAACACCCACTTGACACCAGCAAAATAAACATTCTTTTCTGGTGCTTATGGAACATTTCCCAAGATAGACACATTTGGGCCAGAAGCCAAATCTCAATATTTTTAAAAGGAGTAGTCATAGAAAAAGGAATTTCTCCTCTAATGACTTTGGAATTAAAACAGGAATTAATAACTGAAACTTCACTGTATAATCTCCAAATATTTGGAAACTAACACACTTTTATTTAAAGCAATCATTCTCTTTAATTTAGTACATCAGAAAACAACAGAGCTTATCTTAAGACTGTGGAGAACAGAAAATGCATTCTCATTCATGTTGTGACCATAACTTTATCCTTCCTTTTTCTAAAAATAGCTCAGCCAAACAAAACTTGTGTTCTTCCACATGCTATACTAATGCTTTTCTGTGTGCATTTGTGTGTTTCCTCCCTCATTCTATTTTTTAAAATTTATTTTAATTTAATTTTTAAAGAGGCTTTACACTACATAAATGTTACATTGAAAATATAGGGGATTCCCACCTCATTCTTTTTTTTTTTTTTTTTTTAATTTTTAAAGAAGCTTTACATCACGTAAATGTTACATCAAAAATATAGAGGATTCCCATATACACCAACCCCTCCCACTTCTCCAATTCCCCCCATTAACAACCTCTTTAATTAGGGTGGTAGATTTGTTACAATTGATAAACACATACTGAAGCATTGCTACTAACCATGGTCTACAGTTTACATTATAGTTTACACTTTGTATTGCACAATTTTATAGGTTTTGACAAAATGTTTAATGGCCTGTATCCATCATTGCAATGTAATGCAGGACAATCCCAATGTCCCCAAAATGTACCATGTTACACCTATTCTTCCCTCTCCCTCCACTCAGAACCTGTGATGACCACCACATTTATATCAGTGATATAAGTTCTTCCATTCCTAGAATAAAAATGTCTACTTTAGTCCATAGTTGCATTCCCTCTTATGTTTGTTCTTTCCTCAATTTTGAGTATTTTGGGACTGTGATACCACTCTGTTTCCGACTGAGAGGGGGTTTAGATGCCGTGGGGCAGATGGATGGAACTGTCTTGCTTGCAGTTGTGGATACACTCTGGTTTTGGGGATGAGGGTTGTCCATCATCATCCTTTTGTTATTTGCCTTGGGTGAGTCCAGTGAATTGGAGAATAGGTGTTGCAATTCTGCTGAGATTCAGGGCTCAAACAGCTTATGAACAGACTGAAGATTTAAAACTCTGTGACATATATGCGACGAGTATAGTGCTAATTACAGGTTCAAATAAATGGGGTAGAAGAGCCATGTGTAGGGATATTATAAATGAGTCTGACTTTGATACATTGGGGATCATATATTACAAGATAAGACCCACAGATAGGGTGCTGAATTCCTGAGATTGTCTAGATGTCTCTAGAGCCCTCAGACGCTCCCCTGCTTGAGGCACTGATTACTGTGGCAGTCAGTGAGATCCTGCTGAGACGTGCATAAGTGTAACCTCTGGAATGACCTCCAGACTCACTTCGAAATCTGTTAGCCATAAAGACTCATTTGTAGTTAATATTTCACCCTTTTGATCGAAGTCTTTTTCCACATGCATCTTTAGTTGGTGCTTGGTAATAATTCCTTGGTGACAGGGAGGATGATCCCCAGGAGTCATGTGCCATGCCAGGGGGAAGGTAGTGCATTTATATGTTGAGTTTGGCTTGGAGAGAGTCCACATTAGAGCAACAAGAAGGCTTTCAGGAGGTAACTCTTAAGCAATATATAATACTAGGCTAAGTTTCCATTTGATGAGAACAAGGAGTGCAATCATCAATATCAAGGACCTGGTGTAATGGTCTTTCCTCCTTCACCAGGCACTGTTGATGTACTCAGGGGATTCTTGCTTTCTATTAGAGAATGTAGCAGGACTTCTCAGGATGGGAATTCAATATTCTTTTGGTTGTTGTATGGGTTTCCACCCACCAAGACAATGCCCTGTGACCTCTTGAACATATTCATATGCCACAGAGGTTTGCCTCAGATGCACTGTTCCCCACACATCCCCCCATCACCAACATCCCACACCAGTGATCCTCCCCTGCCACAGTTATGATACTTCTGTGATCCAAAACCTTCCCAAACACAAAGTCAAGAATATAAACAAATAAAAATAAAATAACAATAATAAATAACAAATAAAATACAATAAAAATTTTTGTTTCTTCATCATAAGATCTGTTGTCTTTTATGTACAGTGACAAATTCTTATGCATGTTCCCCCAGTGTCTTTTTTTTTTTTTTTCACTTTATCTTCAAATAGGCTTTAGGTTACAGAAAAGTAATATAGAAAATATAGGGGATTCCCCATACCCAACTTTGTCCCCTTCTCCCAGTCTCCCCTATTAATAACATTTTACATGTGTATGGTACCTTTGATACAATTGATTTACAAATATTGAAACATTGCTACTAACCATCATCAATGGTTTACATTATGGCTTACATTTTGTGCCATACACTTTTATAGGTTTTGACAAAATTTAAAATGGCATGTATCCATCATTGCAAGATCATGTATAACTATTCCTAAATGCTCTCCCCCACACCTTGGAACCTATGGTAACCACTAGGTTTCAGTTTTTGAAGAATAAGGTTCATAGTTACTTGCAATAATATTGAGGGCTTGACATTGGCTTTTTTTCTTTTATTGGGCACTGCCTATGTTCTCAAGAGATTCTTCTCCATCTAATTGAGAACATAGCAGGATTCCCCAGGATGGGAGTTTAATATTTTCTTGTTTATTGTGTGGGTCTCCACCCACTGAAATAACATATTATGACAAGATGAACACTTTCATATTCCATAGAAGCATGTCCCAGGTGTGTCCTATCCTGCCTATCCCCCTGCCATATTTGCCAAAAAGACATTCCTACCATTGTCGTTTCAACCACAGACCTACAAATTCCCAGAGTTCATTTGTTCCTTCCTCTAGCCCTCCACCCAGTTCCATGGACAGTCCAACTCTACCCATCCACCCAACTTCCCCTCATATTCCAGCACCATTGAACTCAATCACATCCCTGCACCACTATCACCTCATCCACTGCTCAAACACTTCATTCCACCTTATACTAGATTTTGCCCATATTGAGCCTCAGATCACTCCCTTCTACTTCCTTTCTGTCTCCTGATTACCTCTCTTCCAGACTCTAGCTCTATGAGTCTGCTCAATTTGCTTAAGTCACTGAAGAAAACCTAGTCTCTGCCCTCCATTAGACCCTTCTTCTTCCAGGAAGATGAACAATCTTTCCCCACTCAGTTGGCTGCAGTGAGCCAGGGGTTTTACTGAGGCTCTTCACCTTGAATGTGGGGTATATGTGCCATTCTTAGCCACAAGAGTGAGTAATTCATGGTTTTCATTTAGTCTCTTTGTCTCTCTGTCCCTCTCCCTCCTGGATGATGCACAGGATTCTCCTGGTCTGCTGGTCCCCAAAGCTACTTCCTCAGATAGCTTTTTGCCCTTCCTCCATTGTTCTTGTGAGAGAGTTGAGCCTGCCTACTTTGACACCATTTTCCTGGAAGTGCCTCAACACAGTGTTTATTCACACATAAGACAAAGAGGAAATAAAAAGTTAAATCATAAAATATTTTGAACTGAATAAAAATGAAAATACAGCATATTAAAATTTGTGATATGCTGCTAACACAATACTGAGGAAATTTCTAGCTCAAAGTGTGTATATTATAAAAGAGGAAATGTCTCGATTTTTCTCAGCTTTCACCTTAGGAAAATAAGGGGGAAAGTCCCAAATTAAATACAAAGTAATCAGAAGAAAGAAAATAGTAAAGATCAAAGCAGATATTAATGAAAGAGAAAACATATAAAAAATAGGGGAAAACCATAAAACCAAGAGCTCATACTTTGAGAAATTCAATATAATTCTTATACCACTAGCCAGTCAAATCAGTAAAAAAGAGCAAGAAGATACAAATTAGCTATATCAAGAAAGAGAGAGATAATATTGCTTCAGATTATATAGATAATAAAGGAATGCAGGAATATTTTGAAGACATTTATGAATGTAAATTTAACAACTAAGATAAAATGGACAAATTCCATGAAAGATGCAAACTACCAAACTCATAAAGAAGAAATGATAACGTGAATAATACTATATCTATTAATGAAACTGCATTTGTATTTAAAAACACCTCACATAGAAAACTCCAGGCTTGTTCAAAGCATTTGAGGAAGAAATTATACCATTTCTACACAAGCTCTTAAATAAAATTGAGTTTCCAAGTCATTCTGTGGTCAGCATTACTCTGATAATAAAAGGAGAAAAAGGCAGTATAAGAAAAAAAGAAACTACTGATTAATATGCCTCACAAACACAGATGCAAAATTTATCAACAAAACTTCAGCAAATCAAATTCAACAATACGTAAAAAGAATATTGCATCATGACTAAATGAAGTTTATCCTAAGAATGCAAGGTTGGTTTAAAGTTCAAACTTCGATTAATGCTATTCCCCATATATAATCTTCCAGAAAGAAAACAATATAATAATCTCAGTAGATACAGAAAAAGAATTTGAAAAATCCCAACATCTTTTCTCAATTAAATTCTCAGCAACTATGAATAGAAGACACCTCCCTCAATCTGAAAAAGGAACTCTATGAAAATTTTTAATAGTAACATCACACTTACTGGTGAAAGAGTGTATGCTTTCTCCCTAATATCAGGACCAAGACAAGAATTTCCATTCTTACCACTTTCATCAAAAATAATACTAGAAATTTTAGATAGTGCAATAAGAGAAAAAAAGTTCAGATTGGAAATAAAGAGTAAAGCTTTTTATTCTCAGATGAGATTTATTATCTATGTATAAAATCTCATGGAATCTATGAAAAAGCTACTAGAATGAATAAGTTATTTTAGCAAGTTTGAAGGACACAAGTTCAGTATATAAAAATCACTTATATTTCTATGTATTAACAAAAAGTAATCAAAAGTGGAAATTTTAAAAACAACGACATTTACAATAGTAGATAATATATCATCACATAGTTATTGAAAACTTAGTAACAAATGTGTAAGACATATATACAAATCTACAAAACATTGCTGCAAGAAGTTTGAAAAAGTCCTAAATAAATGGAGATTGACACTTTATGGACTGGAAGACTTAATATTACCTTTAAAACTCCTCAAATTGACCTGTAAATTTAACACTACACCTATCAAAACCCCAGTAGGTTTTTTGTAAAAATTAACAAAACACTAATTTCATATGGAAAATTAAAGTATCTCAAATAGCCAAAACTACTTGAGAAAAAAAATCAAACAAATTTGGAGGACTAACTCTTGATTTCAGGACTTATTGCAGAGTTATACTAATCAAGACAATGTGATATTGAAATAAAGGTAAGCAAATAGAAAAATGAAACAGAGTAGGGAGTCCAGAAATAGACTCATGCAACATGAACAACTGATTTTCAAAAATTATAAACATTCAAATATATAATTCAATGCTGTTAATTATATATATTAGTAGAATAAAAATTAAAGAAAAAAATGCAAAACATAGGACTGGACAAGTCAAACAGTGAACCCCAGTGTAAATGTTGGACTATAGTTAACAGTATAATTATAAAAATGTTCTTTCATGAATTATAGCAATGTACCAAACTAAGGCAAAGTGTTAATAATAGAGCGATATATGGGAACTCTTTATTTATGAATGATTTTTTCTGTGAATCTACAACTTCTCTAATAAAAAAATAAGAAAGAAATGAAAGTATAAGCATTCTCACAAATGGTGCGGCAAAAGTTGATTATCAATATGCAAAAGAATGGAAAAGAAAGAAAAAACTTTTATCTATACCTCATGCCAGATATATAAATTAAAAATGGATCATATACTAAATGTAAGACCTAAAATTAAAAAATTTCCAGAACAAAACATCGGAGAAAAATCTTTGCAACATTGCGTTTAACAAAAACTTCTTAGTTACTACAGTAAAATCATAATACATAAAAGAGCAATTAATAAACTGGGCTTCATCAAAGTGAAAAGATAGTTGCTTTTTGAAAGACATTGTTAAGAAAATAAAAGACAAGCTATACAGGGAGAAATATTTTCAAATCATATATCTGATAATGGACTTGTACCCAGAAGACACAAATAGCACTCAAAACCAAGAACACAAAAAAATCCAATAAAAATATTTTGATAAAAAAATTGAACAAGATTTCATAAAAAACCACAGATTGCAAATAAACACAGGGAAAGATACTCAACACCATTATTAGTTATGGGAAATGCAAATTAAAACCACAATGAGCTACCACTACAAGCTTATTAAAATGCTAAAATCAAAATATGTATTGTATCAAGTGTTGGCCAGGATGTGTAGGAACTAGAATTCTTACATGCTGTTGATGAGATAATGGTACCACCACCTTGGAAAACAGTTTGTTAGTTTCTTAAAAATTAAACATACACTTAATAATCTAGCTATTTCACTCCAAGATATATTTTACCCCAAAGCTGAAAGCATATGTTCATATGAAGATTTGTCCACAAATGTTCAGAGCCACTTTATATGTAATAGCTGACAACTAGAGTCAGCCAAATGTCAATAAACAAGTGAGTGGATAAACAAGTTATGATTAAGTATTTGAAAATGAAAAGGAACATTCTTTTGATGCACAAAACAAAATGAATGAATCTCAAAATAATTATACTCAGAAAGGATATAGGTAGTAAAAATCACTACTTATATTATTCTGCTTACATAAAATTCTAGGAAATGAAAATTATGGTTACAGAAAGCATACCAATGGTTGCCTGGGTCTCGGTTTGGGCATAGGTCTGTAGGGGCTAAAACAAGGACTTACAAGGGACAAAAGGAAATTTTTGGAGACGATGGATACTTTCACTATCTTGATGGTGATGGTTTCATGGGTGCCTGTATATGTCAAAAACTCATCAACATGAACATTTTTTAAAATTCAACAAGTAAAATCACCTTGCTCAGGCTTTATAGCAAATTCTCTGAAACTATCTAATAATCAAGAGTTTTCAATAAAAATCACCACCAAAACTTTTAACAAGGTGGATATTACCTTGAAACCAAACTAGAATAAGATAGCAAGAAAAAGCAAAATAGTAGGACAATCTGACTTGTGAACATAGATGAATATATCCTAAATGAAATATACACTTGGAGAGAAAGAGCGAGCAGAGGGAGAGAGAGATGCTAAGTAATATGTATCCTTGAAGTCAAAGACAGTTTTTCGGCAACAATAATAAATAAATAGACTAATGGGTCAGAACAGAGGTCCAAGAAACTTATATGTATATTTGCATGTGCAGGTATTTATAGACATACATATGTGTATATATGTATATACTTATATATTTATGAATGGTTATATGACAGAGATGACACTACAAATCATTAGGAAAAATGGACTGTTTTAATGGGGTTGATGGTGTCAAGTATATTATTTGCGAGAACACAAATAATTTGTGGAAGAGGTCATTGTATTTTAAAGGACAAAATGATCAAGATTCTGTGTGTTCAGTATGAAATTAATTTATGGACTCTTGGTGATTCTGATTAGGAAAAAGACCTGGACTTGTTTTGTAAAACTCATGAGAACATGAGACCAAATCTCTCTCTCGCTCGCTCTCTCTCTTCATATTTCAGCAGGAAAATCTGACTCTGAGTGCTCATAGTATGCTAGTGGTCCCTCATTCTTTTCCCTGAACTGTGCCAGGGTGCCAGTGTTATACTGAACTTTGGGACATTTCTGATATCTTGGCTCTGTGACCTTGCTGAAGAAAAGGCCCAAAAGGTATTTCAATAGTGACTCCTATACAGTTTGATTTACAAGGGTCCCAGAAATCCACTGCCGGCTCCAGGTACAGGGACAGACTTCTGCTTCCCCACCTCCATATGCTCTAGCTGTTCTACTCTTGGGCTTACCAAGCAAGCAACCATTCTGAGACAATTTAACTATAACGAGCCCTCATGGCTAAGTGGTCTTTTATTAGCTCAAATGGAGTCCCATGTGTCAAGAGGGAGCACCCTCCCCCAACTCCCTTCCAGCCCTTCCCCATTAAAGTGAAATATGGCTTTAATATAATCACACCTGGGGGAAGTGCTCTCTTAGTCAGCAGCTCTGGATGCTCACCCTCCCCCACTTAGGGTTGTGCCTTATTCCTTTATTCCCCCAGGCTGGGTCTGGCAGGTTTTTGAATGATCAGATTCATTTTAAATTCAATAGAAACATAGCATAAGAAAAGCTAAAGTACTGGCATTTATGTACTTTGAGGCTGATTTCAGTCATAATTGAAGGGAAAAAAGGAAAGAGAACAAATAGCCCATGAAAATCAGTTTTAGAATTTCTTTATTCAGTATATGTTTGGGGAAATTACAGGATAAATGGCTTCATCAAATTCAAGTTATAATGTCTCTTGGGCTTCTGAGCATGGAAACGGCTGCAATGGGTCAAAGCAAAGCATGCTGGCCTCCATGTCTGTGGAAACTACATGGGACGGAAGTTAGAAGGTCTGTCAACAGAGATAAAGGTCCAAATCTCACCTTGGATTCCTGAGGTAAAGTAAGCTACCAGCATTTAAAACAGAACTCATTCTGGGCACCTGCCTCAGATAAAAAGTTTCTCATCAGCTCCCTAAATAATATCCCAATACCTTCACACTTAAACACATCTGGTTAGCTGTGAACACCCAAAACTCTGCTACCTTGGGGCATCAGGCAATACAATCAAATCCAGGCTATTATTATCTCCATTTTCAAACATGTTGTTAAAGCAGTTAATAACTTTGGGAAGGTGTAACAGCTCTTGTCTCTTTGACTCCAAGGACTGTGTTCTGTAAGGTCATATTAGAGTGGTCAATGGGGTGAGGTTATGTTCCTCCTTTCTTAGAATTCCCTGGTAATTTTCTCAATCTGGACTTGGCTTTGATACGTGCAGCCTCCTCTTGTTTTAGAAAGAAGTCAGTAATATGGCCTGACTGAGTGACTTAGGACTTTTCTTCCCCTGTCAAAGACGATCTGAATCTTTCTGTATATTAGAGTGTTTTTACATTCCTGGAGAAGTCCCATCCACTGGCCCATATCTTCAGCCAAATACAACTTTTATGGTTGCAAAACTCTAAATCTCTGCCACTCCTACCTTAAAGCATTCCAAGGCTTCCTAAAAATCCAAGGTCTACAATGACCAGCAAGTATTTTTGAGCTGAGCCTGGGGTAATTTCCTCTACTTGGCTTCTCCTCCTCAAATAGCTTGGTGTTCTTGGTAAAATCCAAGTACCTACTTCCAAAGGAGAAATAAAAGGTAAGTCAGGTTGGGAGTCAGAGAAATTCTTTTAATTTCCTATCTATCTGAAACATCAATTTAAAATCAGTACGCCTTTATTCATGCATTCATTGCATCATTTTTCCTTTCTTTCTCAGCCCTCAACCCCACCCTTAACCATCACCACCCTTAGAAGCTATAACATCTCTGAGAGCTGTATTCCTCTTTTTCCTTGAAAATGGCACTTTCTTACTTTGCCCCTTGGACAAAAGAACCAGTGCTTTATAAACAAGGTCTGGCCTTCCTTAATGGTGTGAGAGTGAAGAAGGTATAAGGAGAGTTTATTGTATTTCTAATGAGTTCACACCAAGCTGCTGTGTTCCCTTTAAAACAGAACCAGGGCATGCTTAGATTTTTTGATGTCTAGGATTTGGATATTTCCCATAGAGTGCTGCTTTACACAAATAGGAAATGGAAGATATTCTAAAGCAGCATCAGAAATTGAGATGTTCTGGGCTTGCCCCAAACATGTAGACTTCAGGTTTCATGTGGAAGAACTTCCTAATAGGAAGCACTCACAGTAGGTTATGGAATCATCTTTCCAAAGACTTCTGAAAAACTCATGATATTCATCATAGAAAGATATGAGTCATTGGACGGACCATCCACTGTAGGATGGACCTGTGAACCTGTGGGCCAGTAAGGTATACACCTAAGCAGGAGACACCTCCAACAGCTTATGCCCCTTCACACCAGTAGGGCTTAGTGGAGAAGAACACAGTAAGAGATCAAGAGAACTCATAGAAAAACTAACAAAGAAACCTCCTAGTTTAATGCCGTTGTATCTTTTCCATTTATTTCTCAGATTTCCTTTTCTGAAAGAAAACTCTGTAGTGATTTGGAGCACTGTTTGTCTGGCTTAAGGAAACCTTGAGATAACTCTGTACTTCAAGTTCTTCTTTCCCCCATTCCCATTTATTCATGGTTAACTTGGTAATTCCAGCCTCAAGAAGTCAACAAGTATTGGAAAAATGAAGAGATGGGTTTGTCTGAGAGGAAATAAAGAGTAGATTAATGGAGAAAATAGAGTAATACCAAATTTCACTCTAAGAACCACTGAAGTGTTTTCATTTCCATCTCCCTTTATTTTCCAGGCAACCAGGACAGTTTGTCTCCCTCAGCTCTCAACCCAAAACACCAAATGGTAGTATAAATGAATAATTCTGTTGTTCTTGATTTCATTTCTTTTTTTTTATTAGAGCACTTACAAGTTTACAGAAAAATTATTCATCAAGTACATTTTCTTATATATCACCATCCCACCCTGACTTTTCCTATTATTAACATTTTGCATTAGTGTGGTATCTTTGTTACAACTGATGAAGTAATATTATTGTGCTTATACTATTAACTATATTCTATAGTTTACATTAGGATTCACTCTGTGCTGTAAAGTTCTATGTTTTTTGGCTTTTATATTTATTCTGGTAACATGTACAACCTAACATTTCCCAGTTTAATCACTTTTAAATATACAATTCAGTGGTGTTAATTACATTCACTGTGTGCTACTATCACTGCCATCTTTACCAAAACTTTTGCATCACCCTAAACAGAAATTCTGTAATGGGAAGTTAATTCTTAATAATTTTGTTTTAGAATATCTTCCCTCTCCCTTTTGTGTGAGGCAATATTGTAGGGAAAATGTCCAAATGCTAGATCTAAGATATCTCCTATCTATTGTGCATACCTCTTGTTGTTCATCTCCCACCTCCATGGCCCACTGATATGAGTGTTTATGTTATTATCTTCTCTCTGTGGACATCATCTGATCTACTGGACATGGTCATTAAGTCCTGGCTGTCCTTAGCTGCAGAAATTCTAGATTGTGTTGGCCAGTTTAGTACAATCATCATATTAAATCTGTGTGTACATTGTAGTGGAGCCAGAAGTGGTGAAGAGAAACTGGGAGTGGGGAGGAAAGCTGGACTAAAGGAAAGCTAATGACAAAATAAGAAGGGAGGGTGGGACAAAATGAATTCTCTTCACACAGAATATATTCTAGGCCCTGAGGGTTGGATTCTCAGAAAGGGCTTATAAACCTATTCATCCATAACCCTCTCAACTTCAGTACTTCTAACTAAAAGGTATTGGCATGCCTCAAGTTGAGAATCACAGTGTGCTACATGGCCATGTTAGAGAAGAGGTGAGGAGAGAATGGGGGGAAGAGGAGAGAAAAATACCATGAATGCTAGAGAAAATGATGTAGAACAAGAAAAGTTGTGGGGGGTTTAACTGATGAAAACCCTATCGCTTAGGTTTTGTCCTGGGGAATTCCAATTTCAGGGTAAGAACTTAAGGCAAATAAAGTAATATCAGGCCAGTTATTTTTGTACCACCTTCCTTATTCTGTCGGGATGTAAAATGAGTAAGACAGAGCAAGGTGGTCAAAAGAGGGACCCTCAAGTTGTCCAGAAAAAGAGTTCAGATATTGCAGTAGAGCTGTGGTCCCCTGAGTCACAGACAAATCTTCTGGGGGTATGAAATAGAAAATTGCATACAAGGAAACCTTTTTGAACAGAAGCCTAAAGGAGCCACTGCTAATGACAGGAGAGGCCAAAGAAGCAGCAACCCCAAAGGGAATCCACATCATATTGAGAGGATGACTGGCTAAACATAGTCAACAGAGTCATAGAAAAACAATGGTGGACATTGAAGCTTAGAAAATGAGCACACAATTCTTGCAATAAGTCTTTTGCTCTGGTACAAATACAGCACAAGATGAAACCATTGGAGTCTACGATCCAAAAAAAATCTTGCTTTTTCTCTTTCAGTTTGTTTAAAATATCACTTTAATACAATAAGACTCCA
Source organism: Tolypeutes matacus (assembly GCA_026826555.1). Classification (NCBI taxonomy): domain Eukaryota; kingdom Metazoa; phylum Chordata; class Mammalia; order Cingulata; family Chlamyphoridae; genus Tolypeutes; species Tolypeutes matacus. The sequence continues at coordinate 4,485,649 of JAKSZT010054226.1, forward strand.
TATTTGTTCACTTTTAATAGTTGTCCATAGATGGGTTACCTGCTCACAAATTTGAAAAACACAGAGTGAACATTGGAGAACTTGTTTGCTCATTAAAAAAAAAATAGATTTGACTTCCCTTAATTATGTAAAAATACTGCAAAACACACATATACACACAACTCACCCATAATCAAATCTCAAATATGTATACAGATATAGTTTTATACATGTGTATGCATATGTGTGGATGTGTAGATAGATAGATAGATAGATAGATAGATAGATAGATAGATATTAGATAGATAGTTATAAATGTCTTATATAAGGAAAAAATAAAATTTTTCCATTGGCTTTTTCATTCTCACCTTCAGAGGTTTCCATGTTATGAATTCCCTTCTCAACATTTTCCTATACTTACACAGATATATAAACAAAAATTGAATCGTTCCAAACATATTAATATTCAATTTATTTTATACTTTTAATATACAATGGTCATAATTCTAGAGCAATAGATATAGCTGTAGCTCATTAAAATATTGCATAATATCCCATATTTGATTTTTATCACACTTCATTTAGCCATTCCCTTGCTAAATTATTCTTTGTTATTTTTTTCACTATTTCTCACAATGCTGCAATGAATATTATTGAACATGTATTTATGTTGTCAACCATTATGTCTCTGTGATTGAGCTGCAGAATGCTGTTTACCAAAAACATCACCTCTAGCTTATAATTATTAGAGGCACTGCCTGCCCAGTGACACATGTTTAAATATTGCTGTAAAGGTATTGACATTCCACATCCAGAGCTGAATAAAAGGACTGCAAATGCCCCAGAAATCCTGGACTTCAGTCTTCCATGTAGTAACTGGATGAGACTTTAGGGTTATTACCTTTGACAAGAGGCTGAACAGATGCACTAAGTACAGAAAGAATATTGCTTATAGATGATGGGCAGCCAAAGGGATGAACTGTGCTAGTTTCCTATTCAATTCATTTCTCTAGTTTTTCTTACCACCAGAACTCCACTTTGGTTTGGTAACAATGTGAATTTTAAAAATAATTTCCTTCACAGTATCCTCTGCAGCTGGAGGTGGTCTTGTGCCCTGGTTCTGGCCAATGAGATATCAGCAGGAATCTACAGGATGGAACTTCTAAGAAAGCAATTTTTTTTCCTGTAAAAAGACAGATTCAGCTGGAACATACGTACAATTTGTCCTTTCATTGCCACCCTTTTCCTTTATTGGAATGAAGACACAAGGACTGGATATAGTGCAGCCATCATAAGGACAAAAGTCACAAGTTAAGGGTGGGAAGCAATAAGCTACAAGAGCTGTATGACCTTGATAACTTCCTTGAATAGCTACATTCGTCCTGGCCTGCCTTCCTTGCAACTTCTAGGTATAAGAACTAAAATAAAGCCCTATTTTAAGTTGCCATAGTCTGGAATATGTCCCCTTCAACCAAATAGTTCTTCCTTCATACGTGAACTAGCACTTTGACAATCTGATAAGCAAAATATAGAATCTTATTTTAATTCAATTTCAGTATTAATGAGGATGAACATATTTTATTTTATTGACCACTTTTTTTTGCTATTATGACTTGTGATTTATATTTTTAGTGCATTGTCTATTTTATTATTCATCTTTTCCTTGTTTATTAGAATTAGAATTAATTTGTATGGTTATCCCCAATACCCATCACCCCAGAAAAAGATATATTTGACCTCTTATTGGAATTCCATTACATGTACATGTAAGATTGGAAAAGACTGATAGAAGATTAGCTATTGAATTGTCAATATAAATAAGGATATTTCATTTCATCTCAGAGGCAATATCAGGATATGGATCACATGGGTTACTGGAGCCCCATTATATTTACACCCACAGTAAAATAGATAAATACATTTCTCTGCTTTGGATTCACATTCAAAATCCAGCACTGCCATTCATCGTGTAAGGGGAGGTGAGTTACTTGATTTTCTGAGGCTCACTTGCTTCATCAGTTACACAGGTAACCCACCCACCTTGCAGCATGGTTGTTTGTATAATTCATCATGTACCTAGCAGAGCAAATGCACAAAAAAGTTAGGTGTGCTCTCTCTCTCCACTTATAATTTTCAATTCTCACTCACTTGTCCAACTTCCTCTGGTCAATTGGCTAATTCAGCATTTTTATGAACATATTTTGGTTAATTTTATAGTGCTGGGTTTGGGATAACAGAGGTAAAGGTGGGTTGCAAGCAAAGCATAACCCTTGTCTCAAGGAGCTTAGAGTCTAGTGAGTAAACAAGCATTTCTCATATTTTTATAAAATGATCAACATAGTGTAAATCTTTGGAAATGAATAGAAATGATTAAAGCATATCAAGGTATTTGTAACTAGCAGTGCTATTGTATGGGTATGACAGTGGATAGATTTATGCTTTATTAATATGTAACAATAAAATTCATTTGTTAAAAAAAAAAAAAAAGGATGATGATAGAGAAGAAGCTGAGAATGCCTGCAACTGCAAGCAATACAGTTCCATCCATCTGCCCCATGGGTTCTAAGACCCCTCTCAATCAGAAACAGTGGGCATCACCATCCCAAAGTCAGGAATTATGGACTAAAGTAGACTTATTTTTCTAGCAATGGAAGAATCTGTACCATTGATATAAAGGCACTGGCCATCAGAGTTCTGAGGGGAGGGAGAGGGAAGAATAGGTGCAACATGGGGACATTTTGGGGGGCATTGGAATTGTCCTGCATGACATTGCAATGATGGATGCAGGCCATTATACATTTTGTCAAAACCTATAAAATTGTGTGGGGCAAAGTGTAAACTATAATGTAAACTATAGTCCTTGATTAGTACAATGCTTTCAATATGTGTCCATTAATTGTAGCAAATGTACCACACAATGAAATATGTGGGAAATGTTGGGGGTGGTGGTATATGGGAATCCCCTCTATTTTTTATGTAACATTTATATAATCTAAAGCTTCTTTAAAAATAAATAAATAAAATAAAAACATAGTGTTTTTTGTGGAATTCTTAAATATCTTTTAAGAGTTATGAGTTAATAAGATTTCTCCCTATTTAAGAGAATTTCAGTGGGAATGGTGAACAAGGGTTTTGGGAGCCATAAAATATTTTGTTTAAAATGGCCTTGGGGGCGGATGTGGCTCAAATGGTTGGGCGTCCATCTCCCATATGGAGGGACCTGGGTTTGATCCCTGGGACCTCCCAGTAAAAATTTAAAAAATAATAAAAAATAAAATGGACTTAACATGGCCCTCCATAGTTACTTACAGTCAAGAGAAAATCAATTACTATCTCTGCATTTGGTTCTACTTGGAAGATGAATGCTTGGCCAAAAGATGAGGAAGAAGGATATGGAATGGTGTTTAGTCAGCTATTGGCATGGTATGGTTACATAAAAAACACCCCCAAACTTCCTTCAAACGTGGTAGTTTCTGTACAATTCCATAGACTACTAACCAAGGCCATATAATTTGTAGAATCATAAGGAGAGCTGGAGAAATTATCAAAGGAGTAACAAGAATTCTTTCCCCATAATTGAAAAACACTCATCACTTAGTTGAAAGGGAACATTGAGTGTCCAGCAAAAGGAGTTAAAAAAGATTCATATCAAAATACATCATCCTTAAATTTTGGCACACTTAACGAGAATTTCTAAACTCTTACAAAAAGAAAGGACATTTTAAGAAAAAGAGCAACATTCAGAAAATCACATAAAAATGGCATTGAACTTCTCAATTAACACATTAGAACAAGGCCTTCCACTGATGTTTTTTTAGCCTAGAATTCTATACTATCTCAACTTTTACACCTGAGGGCAACATAAAGATACTTTCACATAAGAAAAATCTAAAAACAACAACTAAAACAAAGCAATAAAACCTAACTCCCATTCCCACTTTCTGGAGGATACAAATCACCAAAACAAGGAATGCATTGATCAAGAGGAGGAGTTCCTCATCCAACACAATGAGGAATAAAGGGGAGTCTTAAAACAAAAGCAATCATATTGAAAGCAAGTATCAGGACAGGGCAATGCTGGGGAGAACAGCCAGTGGAAAGTGAAACAGGAGGATTGTGATTTCTACGTGGGAGGTCTCCAGAAGGGAAGTTGGAATTGTGCCATTTTCAGATAGAACTGACCACATGGAAAATGTTACTAAAAAGTTGTAGTTCAAGAAATTACATTATATCTGAGGGTTAACTTGTGCCAAATTGGTAAAAAGGATGTGTTTTAATCTTTGGAACTGAATAGAAAAGATGAAAACATAATATAATGTTTGTAACTGGCAGTGCAATTATATGGGTATGATAGTGGTTGAAAGGGAAAGTCTAAGGTCATGTATATTACTAAAAGGAAAGCTAAAAAATGTAACATGGGACTGTATAACATAGTGAAACCTCATGTGAAATATGAATATGGGTAATATTGCACATAGAAGACTGTTTTTCTTTGAAACTGAACAAATGTATGCTAACGTTACCAGATGTTGATATCAGAAGAAAAACAACAACAACATTATGCTAAAGGAAAGAAACCAGACACAAAGTACTACATATTGTATGATTCCATCTATATAAAATGTAAATATAAATCAATTTATAAAGATGGAATTAGATTAGTGGTTATGTAGGGCTGGGGAAGGATAGAGGGATTGAGAGGTGACTGTTAAGGGGTGTGAAGTATTTCTTTTTTGGTGTAAAGAAATTTCTAAACTTTTTGGTGGCGATGGAGACACAACACTGTGATTATACTAAAAACCATTGATTGTACACTTTGGATAGATTGCTATGTGAATATATCTCAATAAAACTGCTTTTAAAAAAGTACATTGAAGAGCACAAAAGTCCACGTCATCAAGCACAACCCCCCACCCAGCCAGGTTGTAACATGGTAACCCTGAGCTCAAAGAAGGACAATCAGCACCCATCAAAAAGTCTTCAAGTCCACAAAAAAGCCTGACGTGAGACCTGGGCAGACCACCCCAACATGTAGCCATATGGGCTTCAGTTTTTGATTTGCTTTGCTTTAGTTAAGAAGTAAAACATTGCAGGTATTGGGGGAAAAAAAGTGATTAAAAAAAAATAATAAGCCAGAGCAAATAAAAAATTTTATATATAGCTGAAACTTAGAGAAGTATTGATTGTTCCTTTCAAAGGAGAAATGACCTACAGGGCCCTCCTAAGCTGGTCTCCCTCACTTCCTCCTACCCCGTCTCTAGGCTTCAACGGCTTAACTTCTTTCAGTTTCTCAAAATTGCCATACCAACGATTCCTTTGGACTTTGCACCTGCCATTTAAATTTGTCTGTGGTCTTTTTGTCACTCTCCCTCAATCTTCTCTGCCCCTCTTTGCTTGACTAACTCCGGTAGAAGCACAGATTCAGGAACAAGTCTTCACAGGTTGTATTTGCACACAGTTGGCACTCAATAAGCTCTGAGCCAATGAATAAATCCATGAATGAGGCCTAGTAAATGTCTAAGGATATAGTCAATAAATATGATCTACCTATAGTTTGCAAAGCAGGGTGGTATGTTGGATTAAAGCGTTTTAAAAGCTTTTCTTCTTTTCCCTCAAGAAGTTTACAGTATGGTAAGAAAACATAACTGTTAATAAAGACAGAGAGGGACTATGTGTGAGTTGAGTCAGAACTGTAACCTCAAGATGCTAGGCTGGCAAAGGGATGTCCTGATGCATACATGGCCTTTTAAAAAAGTTCTTTACCAGGAGCAGCAGCTTGCTAAATGTTACAGTGTTTAATAGGTGCCTTAGATTAGGATTGTAGGTGTATCCTGAAATTAATATGTAAATTTACTTAGGATAAGTGATTTAGCCTCTCTGCATTCCACTGAAAGGTGAAAAGCCCATCCTAAAAAAAAAAAAAATAAAGCAATATTATTTAAATAGATGGCATCCTAGGTAGAAATGTGTATGCTTCAATATTCTCCAGATTTTAAGAGTTAAGGAGAAAACCCCAAAGCACTACAGTTGGCCTTCTTGAAGAGATAAGCTAATACAAAAGCACCTTTTGGGTCATTGTCTTTGTTAGAATAAACTTCCTTCCTAGAACGATAGCAGTTTGCTAAATACCAGGTTAGCTTTGGGGCAGATAAATTCAGATAGTGTCAACACAAATAGCTGTTGACTTCTTGTGGAAGATCAAACCACTCCAAAACAAAACTCAAATATTTTGTCATAGGCAATTTTGCCTTCAGATCATATTTCCTGTGTTATTGCTGCACTCTTTTTTTTATTGTTGTTATTACTGCCAATATTTGCACATAAACAGGATCTCTGGTGCTTAGCAATTTATCACTTTAGTTTTCTTCACTGCTGAAACTGATTTAGTTCTCTAGTAGAGAGGAGAGCTCTCTGAATTCTCTCCCATCCCACAAAGTTTATCCCATTTTAAAATCTGGACTCTATTCCTACCTCAGTTAGTGAAGGTTACTGAAAGGACAGTCACTAAAATATCTCTGGTAATTGAGAAAAATCAGAAGAATGCAAATTACATCAATAGAGCTCTGCGTAAATATGTTATTGAATGTATGATACAAATATACAATAAGACTGCTCCATACAGACTACATATAGTGAAATAGGAATATGGTCAGAATTTATTTATAAATGAAAAAAAGCAAGTGTAAATAAAGGAAAAAAAGCAAGTGTAAACACAAATATGCTATAATCTCATTTATATATAAAAATTGGGTGGTGGGAGGAAATGAAAGGGCCTGAATGGGCCTCTATATTTTGCTTTGTACCCTGTTCTGTTGTGTTTGTGTGTGTGTGTGTGTGTGTGTTCTCCTACTATGAACTTGTATTACTTTTATAATTAAAACCAACCAACAAAATCCAATAAATTCAAGGACAGGCTCTAGTTTTCTGATTTTTCTGATTTTCCAAAGTGTAATGATAAAAGTAGGAAAATAAAACTGCTGTTATGGGAAGTCATTCTTTTTAGCAACCTACAAAGTAAAGGACCTCAAGAGGATTCCTTGTCTCTCAACAGCCCTTACAGACACATGAATAACTAATCTGTAAGATGCCCCAGGAAATGACGATCCAAGGTTTAAATTGCAACTTTTACATTAGGGAGTATACCTCAGAGAATTCCCTCCCCCATGTACCCCCAAAAAGGGCACTGGGTGCCAGCAATGGGAAATGCTAGGCAAACTTTCTAAACTTTAGTGACCATCCATGGCCATCCTTTCTCCCTTTCTTGTTTGAATGAAACAACTCGGCCTCAGCATCTTAGATAATATGTGAAAATCAATTCCTCAAGCACCCAAAATAAATACTAGCCCCCTCAAAAAAAAAAAAAAAAAAAAAAAAGACAGGAATCAAAGTATAATGTTCAAGTAGAAAACTTTCCATGCTATGCAAATGAGCTCAGCTTACACTAAACCTAGATCTTTATCTACCAGAGTGGCACTTCAGAATGACTTCTAGAGCTACCTTTCCCCTATATGGGTCTTTGCTGGTTTCTAGGCTAATATAATTTGGTTGGAGGCATAAAGATCATCATGGCCATTAAGCAACGTTCTGGTGATCGTTGCATTTTGACAGAAGAAGGAAATGAAAACTGTAGTTATTGTTCAAAGTTAACAGCCTCTTTGAGACCCATAGAATAGAATTTAGGTCACTGGCATCTGCTGGAGAGAAGAAAGGCAATGGGGCATTACATAAAGAACTCTGGACTAAGAGTAGAAAGAATTGAGTTCTAGTTCTGGTTTTCCCAACAAAAGTGATCATGGACTAAGAGTAGAGAGAACTGAGTTCTAGTCCTGGCTTTCCCAACCAGAGTGATCATGGGAAAGGCATTATTTTCTGTGCCTTAGTTATTTTCTTATGAAAAATCTAGAGCTAGACCAGATGGTGTTTTGTAATCCCTCCAGTTCTATGGAAATTGGTTCATGATGATTTATCATGGTGTGCATGTTTCTGCAGCTATCAAGAAGTCTAGGCATGCCCCTTCTAACCTCAAAGAAAACAAAAAGGAGAAGCAAATCTTTATTTTGCAGGCAGTTACTTAAAGTCCCTAAAATCAAATGCCAGGCATGCCAGGGATGTTTGCTTCACTACCGAGGTCAAGGGGAGGAGAACTGAACCATAGAGTGCTTTTAAAGATTTGATTTCCCAGGGCTTACATTCTCAATCTTGATTCTGCACCAAGTTTAGCTGTGGAGCCCTTAAACAGGCCGGATGTATAAATGCACCCCTGAAAATTCTGATTCAGTTGTTCCAAGGTGGGGCCTAGACCTTGAAGGCAAGTTGGGGAACCTTGTGCTAGGACCTCACAATGAGTCACTTATAGAAATGGGATGAGAAACTCCCTGTTCTCTAGTTCAGACACTGGAAACAAACAAGATGGGGGGAAAATAAAAAATAAAATCTCCTTGGACAACATTCAGCTCTGGGAAAAACCAGGGCATGTTTAGAGTTTGTGATTAGAATTCTCTAGACTTTTTTCAGTATTCATTCCCTTGTGCTTTTTGTTGGCTGTCCAAAGATATTTATAGGTCATAAGAAACTCAGGTCTGGTTTCCCTGAGAAGGTTACCATATTCTAAAAGTAATCCCTCCCATTGTTCTCCACTCTTCTTATCATTAAACTCCCATTCTCAGTTAAGTTCTCAGTCTTGCAGGTTAGATCTGCTAATTCAGGTCATGGTAAGTTGCTTGCCAGTTTGGGGCAGAGTTCCCTCTTCTCTAAAAAGATGGAAGTGGATCAGTTCTTGAGGTTTCATTTTCCCATCTCATGTCATGTATTTATGTATAACCTGATGTGTTTCAATTGAAAAGAATCACTTAAAAATCAGTTATAGACTTTTAGGCACTATGGTTCACCATGAAACGTCAACCCAACTTAGGGGCTAGTATCACTAAAAGAATTAAGAAACATTTTATGAAAATGAATTGCATATAAGCAACAATTGCCACGCAATGGGGATCTCCCACTTGAGTCAGCCCAATGATTAATTTTAGGGCCGGCTTGAGGCCATTGTGGCCATAAACAGGCCATTCATCACTGCAACAGAAAGGTCATTTGGTACATGCTGGGGTAGAAGAGTATTATGGGGCCACTCCTGTATTCTGGTTCATCCTTTTTCTCTTTCATATCAGTAGTCTTCATAAACTTTCTTCATCTTAGTTAAACCTCAGCTAGCTCCTACAGAGAGGTGAATTCAATTTTCTCCTCCCTTCCTCCTTCTTTCCCTCATATCCTTTGGCAATTGTGAGGATCCCCCATTCTGTCCTCTGCCTTTCCTTCCATTAATGGGAGAAAGGAGGCAGTCATTCCTGTTTTGCAGTGACACCTCAAAGGCTGGGTAACAACTTGGTAAAGAGCAAACAGTTTTTACTCTTCTCTCTTCCTTGGACCACCATGGAAAGTAGTGTCTATTGAAATTCTCAGGGAGTTTCTACAATCTCAATGAGATGACTGTCCCTCAGTTGCTTTAGGAGGCATGAGAAGAAATATCTAAGCACCTAGGTTTTAAATATTGTTGATAGTTATAGCCATATAACTACCCAGAGAAATGTATATATGTATATATTTATATATAAAATTACACACAGAGACATATAGCCTTCTTTCATATGTGTGCATATTTAACCCTATCCTACCATCCATCATCTCTTTTTTGGCCATGAGCTTCCATTGAGTTGTAACTTTCACATAAAAGCATAAAAGGTTTCTCTCTTTTCATTAGTAACACATGGAAACCCACATACCTACCTCCTTGTCTATTACTTAAAAGGAAGAGGATAACCTGTCTGATCACCAAAGAAACTGAATTTAGGCTGGGAGTCTTGGCATAAGTGTGGCAATTACTCCATGACTGGCTACATTTTCATGAGAAGATGTAGCACGAAATGACTACATTCTATTTAGAATTTTGTGTTGAACTCAGGTTACCTTTAAATTTTGAGTGTTATGACAGAGTGAAAGCCTTAAATATTGGTCAAACTTGTCACAAAATCTCTCCAATAAAAATGTCTTATATTCAGAAATACACACTACTACAGAAGTGTTGAATTCAATTATATTGGGAACAGGAAAATGTTGGAAAACAATCCTTGGAGGTGAGTTTCTAAACATCAAAATTAGATTAAATTTGTTTTACCTGACAAGTCTATTGTTTGGAAGGGAACGTTTATTGAAGGAAGACAAAGATGTTGGAAGCAGACTTTATTCATTCATTAGCTTTGTCTTTGAATGAACTGAGACAATGGGCATTCTCAGTAACCAAAGGTCTTTTATTTTTTAAAGAATATTGAAAATTTCCACAGAAAAATTAGTCACTTTATCAATATTTTTCTTTTAGACTTATCAGCCCGATTTACTTTCACATAGTAAGAGTTTAGAATGCAATTAGAAACAAGTGACTTGTGAAAAGGTCATAGAATTTTGTGGTGTTATGATCGCACTGAAAGTATTTATATGTATGTATATGTAACCTTCGCATTACTGTGTCTCAGCATCATTAAAACAATAGTGAAGAAGTCTTTGCTTTTTCAATTATTGTTATTATTATAGAATTAAGGCTTTAATTTAAATTTCTCTCTGGCACGTCTTTAAGAGATAGTTATGATTTAAAAATAATCACCTTTCCCATTTTCTTCTTTTCCTTCCTTAAACTAGAAAAAAAAATAGATGTGATCTCAATGCCTGAAATTTTCTGAAGATAGATGATGGGTGTTAGGAAGTTCCCTTAAGTGAGATGATCAAGAGATAATTAAAAAGAGGAGAGTTACTGAACATACCCAAAGTGCCTGTGCAAATCATTCTATATAAAATTTATATTTAAAATTTAAATTTAAAAAGTACATACACCAACAATAAAAGGAGGGGCACGAAATCATGGATGGAAGCATGTCAGAAATCTGCTTATAACAATGGAATCAGGAAGGCAAAGGCCCAGAAATACCAAAGAAAACAAAAAGGGCTCTTCAAGCTATATTTGGAACAGGAAGATGAATGTGGAAGGTGACCACTTGGGAGTAATGATATAATGTTATCAGATGGCAGGGCAACAGCAAAATGACATAAATAATATTTTACTTCTATCTTTTACTTCAAGAAGAATGTTCCTTAAACTGAAAAAGTTATTTAAAAAGCAATAGGAAGGATTCGAAATCTAAATTAGGAAAGAAGATGTTAGAGAACCATGGAGCCATTTTTAAGGAATTCACATCTAGAAGAATTTATTCCCAGTAAATAGAAAGTCTTCAGTGGTGTGATGTAGAAATAAAATCTGTTCTCTTCTAAACATCACAAGAAATGAGAATGTTCCTAAAAAAGATACTTCCCAATTTTCAAGGGGGAAAAAAAAAAAGATATGTTTCTGAAATTGTAGACAATGCTTTTCAGGCTACACAAAAAGCTATGCATGAATTCTTAGTCCCCTATTATGATTCTAAATATCTGTGGCATTAAAGACACTTTAAAAGAGAAATACATCACATACTAATAAGCCTGTCATACTAACAGAATAAGTACTTCCATTTTTGTTCATCCCTTCCTAATCCTTAACTACACAAATGTTTATTTTCTCACGTTTGCATGTGGTAGATCTACATTTTTCAGTGTTGTTCTTTAATTTACCAATATATCAATATCAGTTTTTTATGTGTTTAGATTTCACAAACATAATTTTAAATGAATATACACTATTCCCTCAAACAGATATGTGCTAATGTATTAATTTAATATTGAACATTTAGATACCCTTAAATTTGGGGCTTTATATATAATCTGGAAACGAGTATCTAATGTTTATAGATTTTCTTAATTTCTTGGATAGGTTTATTTGAACACATTCCCCAAAATGGGTTTAGGAGATCAAAAGATATGAGCATTATATGGCTGTAATTAGGTGCTATGAAATTTCATTTTAAAATGATAACAATTTATTTTAACATCAGCATCATTTTATGTTTACTTACCAGCATTGAGAATTATGAGTCTGATGAAATGTTATGGAAATTTTAATAGGTAAAAAATGGAACTCAAAGAGTTTGTATGCATTTTATTTAATTTTAAGGAGGCTAAATTTTTCTAATTGTCATCTTAATGATAATTTCTATTGTGAGTAATATTTCTTTGTGAATGTTGTACATTGAATAAAGTTTCTTTTTCAAATTGTGAGTTTCACATTGCATATTATGTTTTACATGATTTTACAAATTTGTTGAAAATATTATAGTTTTATTGCCTTTCTCTTAAGTTACTTTTATAGGTTTTCACTTTTAAGTAGTTAAATTGGTTTTATTTCTTTGGAATTTTCTAAATTATTTCCAAAATTAAAAATGTTCCATGAAAAATTGATAAATATTTCATCCTGTTTCTTCAATGTTTTTATATATTTTGTTTGACCCAATTGTTATACAAGAAATACTGATGGTAAAAGGTTCAAGTCATAAGTACAGAATGAAACATGAAAGTCTCTCAAATTGCAGATCGCAATACTCTCCCCATTGGTACCAATACTGACAATTCGATATGCTTATTTCTAATTCTTACTTTAAGGTTTTGAATGCAGTCTCTCTCTCTCTCTTTCTCTCTCTCTCTCTTCCTCTCTCTCTCTCTTCCCTGCACACAAATTAATATTTTATACCTAGATAAATGGAATCATAAACAGTTTTCAGAGACTTGCTTTTTTCATTTAAAAATGCCTTCAAGCTCTTTCCATCTATATCAGCCCTTTTAATGGCCCCATTGCATAGCTGACCATGAAAGTTCTATAATTTGTCTAATCATGAATCTATTAAAAGTGGTTTCCTAATGTGATTGTGGAACTGCTTTTATATAACTGTATGTACATGTGTAAATATTTCTATGGGATAAATTCTATGAAGTGGATCTGCTGGGTAATGAGTATGTGCATTTTAAATGTGGAAAGATAATGCTAAGTGGTCCTCTAAAAATGTGTTATCAATTTATGCCCTCACCAATATGTATTTTAGATTGTCTTTTCCCTTTATCTTCACATACTAGATATCATTAGTTTTTAAAATGTTGCCAAAAAAATGAGAAAAAAAAAAGTGCATTGTGGAGTTCTATACTTAGGAAGAATGTAGAATATAAGAGCAAACTATTTTGCTACCATATCCATTGTGAAAAAAAATCATATATTTTTAGAGACATCAGAGAGCTGTAGATGAAAAAAAAAAAAAAAAAAAAAAAAAAAAAACTCTAAAAGAACTAAATTCGAGTATGAAAGAGCCCTTCCTAAGTAATAGAGATTGCTTTTTTCCTTGCACCCATTTGTTGTGTCTGGCCCAGGGGGAATGGAATATTAGGTCTGCCATAGTCAGAGAGAATCTTCTGAGGGAAAGAGAAACTGTAATTGATTGGCATTATGGGTTGAAACCTACAGGGGCTCCACAAACACAATGAGTTTTCCACTTCTGCCGGTTTGTTTTCATAGGGCATTGCGGAATACTAAATCAGCTTGGAAAGATGGAAGCTGAGTTGGAAAGCAATGAAAGAGCTTCATAGTATACAAACGCATAGAAAACTGCTGGAATACACACAGGATAAATCGTATTCTAGAGTTATTTAAAATCCATTTTGAATTGAAACTAAATTAAGCAGGCTTAATTCCTAAGATCAATCTCTCATCATAGCAGGCATGCAAATGACAGGGCAATGACCTCCCTGGGGGGAAAAACTACCTACTTCAGTATCTATAATTATTTATTAAAAATGCCTGCCATGCAATCAAATTTATGAGACATACAGAACAGGAAAATGTGACCTATAATTAAGAACTAAAATAACAGTCAATAGATGTAAAACCAAAGATGACCCATATATAGGAATTATAGATGATCATTTAAAAATGATTATATTAATGTTAAATAAAATATAGGGAAAAAGGGACACAGTGAATAAAAATATTAGTGTACTTCCACAGAGAAACACATTACCTAAAATGAGTCAAGTATATATTCTAGAACTGGAAGAATATATTATCTGAAATTAAAAGTTTATTGGATGCAAGGAATAACAGAGTAAATACAGAAGAAGAGAGGCTTAAAGTCAAATATATATAAATAAACTTTATATAAAATGAAACATAGATAATAAAAAGTATTTATAACCCCCCCCACAAAAGCAGAGTCCATGACATTGTTAATGGTCTGACATACATGTAATTGGAATCCCAGAAGAAGAGGAGAGAAAGACTGGTGTGAAATAATATTTGAAGCAATAATACCTGAATATCCCACCCCCCAAAAATGATAAATGTCCAAACACGGGATCCAAAAATCACAAGGACTTGCAAGAAGTCAAATATAAATAAAACCATACCTAAGCACATCATGCTTAAATTGCCAGAAAACAAAGAGAAATAATTTTTAAAGCAGCCTTTGTTTAGGGGAAAAACAATATGAATGGCAACTGAGTTACCAATGGAGACTATAGAAACCAGAAAACAATAAAATGAGATATTTAAATGCTTAAAAGAGAAAAACAATGGTAAACTAGAATTCTAAAGCCAGTGAAAATATACTTTAAAAGTGAAGAGGAAAAATAAGGACATTCTCAGGAAAACAAAGCTGAGAAAATTTATTCTGCAAACCCACACTGCAAGAAGTACAAAAGGGAATTATTCAGGCCATTGGGAAATCATTTGAAATGGAAGCACAGAAGCTCAGAAATCAGTAATGAGCACGTAAAAGGGAAAATATATTAGTAAATATAAAAGATCATTTTAGTACACAAAAAACTATTGACTTTAAAACTATAGCAATATCAATGTTGTTGGAATCTAAAACAGACAGAATAAGATACGTAACAATGATAGCACAAAGAGTGGGAGAAGGATTAATGGAATAATCCTAGTGTAAGGTTCTTGCTCATGAAATGGTAAAATAATAATTCAAGACAGACTGCAATTCATAAAGGATGAATAGTGTAATATCTAGAGTAACTAAATAACACAAAAATATGAACAAAAAAAAATACTGGATTTAGAATGAAGTAATAACACATAATTGATTAATCATAAAGAAATCAGAAAAGGAAGAACAATGGGGAAAAGAAGAAATTGGACAAAAAAGCATAACTATACCAATAATTATAATAGTTACATAGTTAAATTTAAAAATTAAATTTAAATGGACGAATCACTGCGTTAAAAGACAACAATTGGGGGTGGATGTGGCTCAAATGGTTGGGCATCCATCTCCCATATGGAGGGACCTGGGTTCAATTCCTAGGACCTCCTATTAAAAATAAAGAAAAATATAGAAGACACGTGGGCTGCCAGGTCCTGTGCATGGGTGTGCTGTCAGAACCCATAAGCTAGTGAACTCCCCAGCCCTGCACGTGGGTGCGCCGTCAGGCCCTGCCGAGCCACGCAGCAAGATGATGGCATAACAGACACACCGAAAAACCAGGAATTAAGGTGGCGCAGGTGGTGGGATGCCTCTCTCCCACATCAGAGGTTCCCAGGATCAAATCCCGGTGAAGACAGGAAGAGAAGGATGAGAAGAGAGGGCAGGAAACAGACACAGCGAATTGCTCAGTGAATGGACACAAAAACAGCAAAAATGGGAGGGGGGGGTAAAAATGGATAAAAGTAAAGAAATAAATCTTTAAAATAAAATTTTAAAAAAGACAATAATTGTCAGGCTGGAATTTTAAAAACAACAGCAACAAAATAAAAACAACTATTGCCTATATAAAAGAGACATTTAAATATAAGTTGGAAGTAAAAGGGAGAAAGAATATATGCCATCCAACATCAAGAAAAGTTTTAAGAGTACATTTTAAAATAAGGCACTAGCAAAGAAGATGGGTTTTACATGATATATAGGTCACTGTAACAAAAATACAACAAGATTTCAAAGAATCCTCAAATTATGAGAATTATTCTAACATGTTTTTGTTAAACCCTTTTAATAAGATTTGACATTGCATAGTCAAATCTCCCCAGATTATCTACAGAGTCAATGCAGTCCTAAACAAAACCCAAGAGATATTTTGTGAAATCTGACAATTTAAAAATTATTTGGTAGGTCAAATACAAAGAATATCAAAGACACTCCTTGAGAAGGAAACAAGATATAAAAGCAGTGGCCACCAGAGAGTCTGAGGGATGGGAGAGGGAAGAATAATTGTAACATGGGGGCATTTTCCCGACATTGGAGTTGTTCTGCATGACATTGCAGTGATGGATACAGGCCATTGTGTATTTTGTCATAACCTACAAAATTGTACAGGACAGAGTGTAAACTATGACATAAACTGTAGTCCATGGTTAGTAGCAGTGCTTCATTATGTGTTCATCAATTGTAACAAATGTATCACATTAATGAAGGATATTGTTGATGTGGTAAAGTGTGGGAGGGGGAGGAAGGGGGGCATAAGAGAATCCCTTATATTTTTTATGTAACATTTATGAAATATAAAGTTCCTTTAAAAATAAAAATAATTAATTTAAAAAAAAGAAAGAAACAAGATTGGGGACATTGCCCAATCAGATATCAAGCCTTATTTTTAAGACAAATAATCAAAGTAAGATAATTTGCCAAGGAATAGTCAATGAAAGAAAATATGGACCCCAAACAGATCCACATATATAAATATAACTAAAATAATATTGCAAAAATAGTATTGAGTAAAGTTTGGACAAATCAAGATGCAGCTAAGACACCATACCATTTACTTAAAAGCTTAAATTTGAAAGTCATTTTAAAGCTTTTCAGAGAAAAATATGAGAGAATATCCTTATGATCATAATGCTGGAGAAAATTTCTTAAACAAGACACATAATCTAAAAATCTTACTGGACAATGCTGATATGTTTGACTACCTTAAAATTTAAAACATATTATTCAAAGGGACCACAGACTAAAAAGAAAAAGCATAAACTGGGAGGAATTTTTTATTGTTTTTTTTTTTAACAAATAAAGACTATTTTTCAGACTAGCTTAGATTAAACCATATGAAATTTCTACTTTTGTACATCAAAAATGGTAGAATATTGACAATTTTGTATGGTTCAATCTAATAAAAGAACTCATATGAATCATTCAGAAAAAGATAAAGAGACCAATAAAAAATTGAACAAAAGATATAAACCAGCATTTCTCAGAAAGGGAAACAAATGACCAATGAATATTCAATTCTAACTTCATTAGAATCATGGAATTGTAAAATAAACCATAATTACCTACAGTTTCATATTCTTCAAATTGGCAACATTTATACACTCTGACAATTCCAGGAATCCCAGAGTGGTCCTAGCATTTGTAAGGCTCTGGGGCCAAACAAAACAAAGCTAAACAAAACAAAAGTTGCTGATTTTCCTTCTTGGAATCAAGAAGGATTACAAATTAGTGCTTCCTTGCCCTCTCTCAGCCTCTTTTCTCTCCAGCACAAGTGCGCAGAGTGGAGAGTGTCCCTGGGGAAGTCCATTGCTTGTTAAACTAAGCAATGTTTAGATTTGCATTGTAGACTTCCATTCCTGGCCTTCCTCATTCTTTAGTGTGAATCTGCATTTCTGTTTAGTATCATTTTTCTTCAACTTGAAGAAGTCCCTTTAACATTTCTTCGAATCCAAGTCAGCTGGTGATGAACTCTCCTCTGCACTTTTTGTCTGAAGATATCTTTATTTTTGTCTTTGTTTCTCAGTAATATTTGCACTAGATACAGATCTGTAAGATAGTGTTTTCTTCCATCATTTAAAACATCTCTGTGAATATGTTTTGGCTTGCATTATTTTTAATGATAACTCAGAGGTCATTCTTATTGTTGTCTTCCTATAGATTATATCTGTTTTTCTGACTTTTAGTATTTTCTCTTTATCACTGGCTTGCTCTGCTCATGTGCAATTGGCCCACAGATGTGTTTACATTATTTCTGAAAAAGCCAACGTTTTATATTTTTCTGTTTTAATGATTTACTTATTAATTCAATAATTTTGGAACAGAAATGACTGGAAGTATTTACTTATAAAACAACCCTGCCTGAAGTGTTCTGTACACCTTTTTTTTTCCAATACTGCTTTAATTACTGCTGATTTAAATATGTTTTGGTACCAGCTATATTTAGTAAATTCTGGCTGCTCCTCTTTAAAAAAAAAAAACAAAGAAAAAAAAAACTTTACTTGATAGTCTCATCCACATATTTTCAGTGTTTTGGTTTTTTTTTATTTCAAAAAGTACCCTTTTGGGGGGAATAATATTATATCTACAAATTAATATGGGTAGGTTTGATATAGCTGAAATATTTGAAATATTTAATCTTCATTTTCAGAAAGCTGATGCATTTTTCCATTGATTCAAGATGAATCTAGACTGTTTGATAATATATTTGAGTGGATTCATACCTAACTGCTTTTTGTTGATGCAGCAATACACATAGTAAGATATGTGTAAGTCAAATGGTTTCTTATAGTATCCTGTCTGTAATCCTGTCCTGTATGAAATTCATAGAACACACATTTGTGTCATCAAATGACACAAAATTAGGATTTACAAAGACCATGATAACCTGGAAAACATATGCTTATCAGAAACAAATAAAATAACCCATTTTTTTCCAAAGAGAGAAAGAGTTTATTGCCAGTGTATAGCAAGGATGTCAGATGGCCTAACAGCCTAAAATCTGCCTCCCAGAAGTGCAGCAATTCTGATGTTTTATAGTATAACTATAAACAGGCATGTTCATGTTAATGAGTAATTGGGATGGGGCTCGCTCCTTCATTAAAAAACATTAAGTGGCTGTCTAGTGATCATGAGACTATAAAGTTGTGAAACAGGATGGGGGTTACAAAATGGGGCTCTGTCATAAGGTTTTTATAATCACAAGTTAAAGGTTAATAGTTTTACAAAAAATGATCCATTTTTAATGCATAAATCACTTGTAAATAACAGAAGGGCAACATCTTGATTTCAGAAGAAAGTGATCTGGGCTTTGAAGGGTCTCTTAAGTAAATGCTCAAAAGCCAATAGTGCTTTTCTGAGAGATGAAAAACAAATTCAGAGTTTATTTTAAAAATACCAATCAAATATCAATCAAACAAAATTAAACTTATGTAAGCTAATTAACATATTATGATGCCCAGTATAACAAAAAGTCTGCTGTTTTACTTTCTCAGCAGCTAAAACAAATACCATATAATGGGTTGGTTCAAACAACATAAATTTATTGGCATATTGTTTGAGGTTAGGAGAAGCTCAAAATTGAGTGATCAGCAAGGTGACACTTTCACTCTGAAGGCTGTGGCATTCTGGGCCAGCTGTTGGTGATCCTTGGTCCTTGGTTTTTCTGTCACATGGCAATGCACAAGGCGATGATTTATCCTTTCCCTACCAGGTTCTGCTGACTTCTGGCTTCTTGCTGCTTCCTGTGGCTTCCCCTTGTGTCCAAGTTCCTTTGCTTATGACAACTTCAACTATATTGGATGAAGGCCCACTATCATTCAGTTTGGGCATACATTAACTAAAAACATCTTCAAAGGTCCTATTTACAAATGGGTTCACACCCACAGGATCAAGGGTTGGGACCTAACCATGCCTTTTGTGGGGAACATTATTCAATCCCCGACATCTGGAAACAATTTTGGGGAGTGAAAAATGCTATTTTATATAAATTATCCTATTTTAAATCTGATGCTCCATTGGTTCTCGGGTCTTATTGATGGGCCTGGGTAACATTAAGATGTCTTTACTCATTTATCCACAGATTTATTTCTTAGATCACATTGTTTCCTGTCTGCATATTCCCTCTAAGGTTGAGACTCGTCTTAAGGTATTTGAAACATTATCTGAAAAAGAAGTTTATTTATTATATTTGTGTGCCTGAGAAGACTTTATTTCATCTTCATTTTAAGTACATTTTCACAAATAGAGAATTTCTAAAATACACGTTTTTGTTTTTGTTTTTCCTTTCTACACTTTAAAGATGTCATTTGATTATCTTCTGAGTTTATTGTTCCTGTGACACATCATCCATTATTCATATTGCTGTTCCTTCAAAAGTAACATATATATATATATGCTTATATATGTATTTATATATAATCTTTATCTACTTTTAAAATTTCCACTTGGTCTTTGCTTTAAATCAGTTTAAATATAATGTGCCCAAAATATTATGGTTGGAATTTGCTGAGTTTCTTGAATTTGAGGTTTGATGTCTTTTGTCAACTTTGGAACATTCTATGCCAATAGTTCTTCATATATTACTTCTGTCTCATACTCTTCTTCCTCTCCTTCTGGAACTCTGGCTAAAGGTATGCTATTCTCTTTTACCATGTTCTAGATATGTCTTATGCTCTTTATTTCCTATTGTATTTTCTTGCTGCAACTCAATATGCATATTTTCTACTGATTTGTCTTCTAGTTCATAAATCTTCTGCTTTACATTATCTAATTTTCTATTAAACTCATCTATTGAATTCTTAATTTCAATTATTGTACCTTTCAGTTCTAGAATTTCTGTTTGATTCTTATTCATAGACACCAATTTTTGCTACTGAAATATTCCATGTTATCATCCGTTTTCTTTAACAAATTAATCACAGTTAGTTTATAGTCCTTGTCTGATATCTCCAATATCTAAATCATTGTGGGTCTGTTTCTATTGTTCTGGATGGTGTTTATCTTGCTCCAAAGATGATTATTTTTTCCTAGCAAGAACATAGGGTACATACAGACATTCTCAGCCTTTTTAAAAATGCTGGACAAACGAAATGTGAGGTGGGCTGATCAAAGCAATTAGGGATTGGGTAGATATGACAAACGATGTTAAATATGGTAAAGCTCAGTCTACTTCTAGTTCGTCCTTTACATATTGTGCAAACCTTTGGGGCTTTCCACTGAGAACTAGTGTTTTCACCAGGACTCCTCCCCTGGTAGATATTTTTCTGTTCACATCAGTAAAGGGGGAAGTTTGTCTTCTTTTAGAGATTTCTGGCTTAGCCTTTTAGACTTTCATCGCACACAACTTCATAAGTCAGTAAATTTATCAAGGATAATGCTAGATAAGTATTCTAAACTTCAAATCTTCCATTTTGTCTTTACAGTCAAAAGCTCTGGTGATTTCTCAGTCCCTAGTTGTGCCTAGGTTTGCCAGATAAATACAGGGCACTAAGTTAAACTTGAGTTTCAGGTAAACAGTTTGATTATCTACACCAGAATCAGGAAAAATTCCCCAGAACAAAGTAACTTCAGATGATCAGCTCACTTCATTGTGGTTTTTCCCTCTTTAGTACTTTATTTCCTCTCAGATTTGCTTCATCCACAGCTCTTTGATGTTTTTAAGCAAATGTTTGGGTTCTGTAGGTTTGTTTTTTTTTTTTTTTTAAAGATTTTATTTATTTATTCATTTATCGCCCCCTTGCTGCTTGTGCTCGCTGGGTCAGCTAACCACGCCATGCGGGCGGGCTTGCCTTCACCAGGAGGCCCCAGGAACCGAACCCGGGGCCTCCCATATGGTAAACGGGAGCCCTACTGATTGAGCCACAGCTGCTTCCCTGTAGGTTTTTTTTTATTGGCTTTTCTAGATATAATTTATTAGGAAAACCGTTCTGTCATAAATTATTCCATTTAACCTGAAAGTAGAAATCCACCCTTAAATTTTAACTTAGTTATATTTTTCCAATAAAGTATTTTCAGCCAATATATTTATCCCCCTCTGAACACAAAAGAAAACTTAGTAACAACTTTTCACCTGCTACTGGACCTTAGTAGAGACCTAATGCTTAACCATGGGCCACAAAGTTGCCATCATGAACTGGATGTTGTCTGGCCCACCAAGCCATAAGTTTGGGTGAGCACAACAGCGTTCCATCATAACTTGAAAGTGGTATATACAAGATAGGGCTCAAGTTTGTTTTGAAGGCACAAGTAAGTTACGTGAGGAAGAGGTCCAAATGCCCAGGGGCCCCACTTCTACCCTATTATCTTCTCTTTCCCAGCCCACAGCTATGGCCTCTTGTGGAACTCCTTATAATCAGCTGAATGAGGAAGAATAACTCGGGCCTGGTTTGCAGATGGTTCTGCATGATATACAGGTATCACCCTAAAGTAGTCAGCTGCAGTACTATAGCTTCTTTCTGGGATATCCCTGAAGGACAGTGGTAAAGGGAAATCCTCCCAGTGGGCAACACTTTGAACAGTGCACCTGGATGTTCATTTTTCATGTAAAGAGAACTTGCCAGGCATGAGTTTGTATACTGATTCATGGGCTGTGGCCACTGGTTTGGCTTGATGTCAGGGACTTGGAAAGAACATGATTGGAAAATTAGTGACAGAGATGTCTGGGGAAGAGGTATGTGGATAGACCCTTCCGAGTGGGCCAAAAAACAAACAAACATGAGGATATTAGTGTCCCATGGGAATGCTCACCAGAGGGTGACTTCAGCAGAACAAGATTTTAATAACAAGTAGATAAGATGACCCATTCTGTGGATACAAGTCTGCCTCGTTCCCTAGCCACTCCTATCATTGCACAATGGGCTCAATAACAAAGAGGTCATGGTGGTAAGGGTGGAAGTTATGCATGGACTCAGCAATATAGACTTCCACTCACCAAGGCCAACCTGGCTACAGCTACTGCCAAGTGCCCAGTCTGCCAGCAGCAGAAACCCACCCTCAGTTCCTGATATGGCACCATTCTCTAAGTTGATCAGCTTGCTACCTTGTGGCACATTGATTACATTGGATCACTTCCATTACGGAAGGGGTAGCATTTTGTTCTAATTGGAATAGACAAATACTCTGGATATGAGTTTGCTTTCCCTGCATGCAATGCTTCTGCCATATTTACCTCTGTGGATTTACAGAATTTCTAATCCACCATCATGGTATTCCACACAGCATTGCTTCTGACCAAGGAACCCACCTCACCCAGAAAGGAAGTCTGGTAATGGGCACATACTTAAAGAATTCATTTGTCTTATCATGTTTCCATCATCCTGAAGCAGCTGGATTGATTAACCAGTGGAGTGGCCTTTTGAAAACTCAGTTAAGGCAACTATTAGGTGGCAATACCTTGCAGGGCTGGAGCAGTGCTCTGCAGGAGGCTGTGTATGATCTAAATCAGCATCCATTCAATTGAGCTGTTTCTCCCATAGCCAGGATTCATGAGACCAGAAATCCAAGGGTAGAAATGACAGTGGCACAACCTAGTGATCTACCAGAAAAAGGTTTGCTTCCTGTCCATGCAAACTTAAGCTCTGCTAGTCTACAGGTCTTAGTTCCAAAAGAAAGAGTGCTTCCACCAAGAGACACGACAATGATTCCATTGAACTGGAAGTTAAGCCTGCCACCTGGCCACTTTGGGGTTCTCATGCCTCTGTATCAATAGGCAAAGAAGGGACTTACTGTGTTGGCTGCAGTGATTGATCCTGATTATCAAGAGGAAATAAGAGTACTACAAAATGGAGGTAAAGAAGAGTTTGCCTGGAATACAGGAGATCTCCTAGTACTCTTAGTACTACCATGCTCTGTGATTAAAGTCAAGGGATAGAGAATTTTGATTTTTACCCATAATAAAAAAATAAATAAATAAATAAAATAAAATAATAAATAAATAAATAAATAAATAAATAAATAAATAAATAAAAAATAAAGTCAAGGGATAACTGCAGCAACCCAACCTAGGCAAGACTACTAATGGCCCAGAAACTTCTGGAATGATGGTGTGGGTCACCCCACCAGGCAAGGAATTGTGGCCAGCTGTGGTGCTTGTCGAAGGTGAGGAATATGGAATGGGTAGTGGAAGAAGATAGTTATAAATATTAGCTACAATCATGTGACCAGTTACAGAAAAGAGGACTGTAATTGTTATGAGTATATCTTCCTTGTTTTGTTATGAGTATGTTATATATATATACATTAAAGCAAATATCTTCGTTTTCTTCCCTATCTTATCTCCTTATCCTAAGATATAAGTTCTATTAAATTCACTTCATAGTATTTACGTTATAAGATATCCAGTGTAGGCATGGAAATTACCCAAGGACTTGCATCCTCTTCTTAGGTAAGTTAGTGTTTTCCCAGTTATATGCAGGACAGTTGAGTATATTGAATATGAATATGAATGTTATTGTTTTTATTTAGAGATTAAGTATGCTTTAAGGAGATGTATATAGGTGCCAAGTTGACACATGAACTTAAACATCACATAATTTATTAGGAACATTTTTCTGCAATAAATTACTCCATTTAACCTAGAAGTAGAAACTTAACCTTAAATTTTTAACTCACATACTCAGCTACTATTTTCCAATAAGATATTTTCATTAATATCTCTATTCCCCTCTGAACATAACAGAAAACTTAGTATGCCTCATATTTTCCCTAATGCATCACATTCACTAGTAGTTTTGGGTTTAACTCCAGGCAGCCCCTTGGGATCCTTCTCAGAAAAAAGACCTTATATTAGCTATTCTTATATCCTGTTCCACTATAATATTTATGATATTATCAACCTTATCAGTGAGCCAGTAAGCAGCTTGGCTTAGTTGCTGATCCAAAGATGGTGAATGCCCCACCCAATTCTTATACTTAAGTTTCATATAAGTCATAAACTGCAAGTGGATTTTCCAGTCTCAGTTCACAGACAGGACAAATTCAAGCTTCTTGCCACAGATGAGATCTATGACTTCAACTCTCATTCTATGTAGGTGTTTAAATTCTAACTCTTATTTGTTTGCAATCAGTCTGGTTTATCCCACTGACTATATAGCTTCAACTTCTTATCATCACCATCACAATGGACTGTTCTTTACTTCTGACACATAAAAATTTCCATTTCTTTCTTTTGAAGTTTGTTATGTTATACGTTTAAAACTTTAAAGATATATCTGGCAATTCTGTGGCTTTGGAATGGAGTCAGAGAGATTACTATTTCTGCTCCGTCCAAAATCTTTAACATAAGTCCTTATTAGATACTTAAAAATTCCACAAGTAGAGATAAATTGTGAGTGCTAATATGTATCCAAAATTACCTTGCCAAAAAGTCGTGCCCTTTCAGGTCATGATAGGTAACATTTTGAGTGCTTACTACTATGTGCCAGAAACTTCTAAGCTCTTTGTATTTTCATTTGTCTTTATAATACTAGGGGTAGGTTTTGTTCTTGTACTCCATTTTATAGATGAGGAAACTGAGTCACAGTAGGTTGACAAACTTTCCTAAGGTTACATAGATAATAAGGAGTGGTTGTGAAACAACCCACACCTTTAAATGACTGTGCTATGCTGAGAAGAGCGTTTGTCGGAATGTTCTTTCCTCCTAGAATGTCAATCACCTCCAAATTTCCTCCTTGGCTCTCACTCATCTATCATGACCCATTTCCCCATCTCAAATGTCATATCCATGTGCACCTTAAGGCAGTTATTCTAACCTTTTCTGGTTTCCATAGTTCTATGTTCTATTACAGTAATAATTATTTTTGAATTGCAATACTCTGGGCCTAGGCTTGTTTTCCCCACTGAATTATGACTTTCTCTAGGTTAGGAACTTTGTTCTATCTCCCTTGAATTGGCAATAGTAATAACAGTGTATGGTGTAGTGTGGGTCTGTGACAAATGTTTGCAGGATTCATAAAGTTATAGAGAGGTAACCCATTAAGCCATTTTTTTCCTCTGTACAGACTTAACAGTTAAGACACAATTTTGCCTATGGCTATCGATATAATGCTATTCTATTGGAGCTTGCTGTGCTGGGAAAAGCATGGACTTTTGGAATCAGGCTGATCTAAGTTTATATTCATTGTTGCTCCATTTCTGAGGGGCATGGATTTGGGCAAATTAAAAAATACTCATTGAATATCAGTTTTTCCATCTGCAAAATGAGGAAAGTATGACTCAAGTTGCATGGTAAGCAGTTGGTAAGATGGCCCCTACCTTCTGATATTCACACCCTGTGTAATCCCCTTCTCTTGAGTGTCAGGTGAACTTACTGACTTGTTTCTAATGAACAGAATACTGGGGCAGCAATGGGGCTTCACCCTTGAGATGTGGTTAGAAGACGACAGTGGCTTCCATCTAAGGTGCTCCCTCTTGTCTCTCTGGGATTATTTTGTTTTGAGGGAAACCAGCTAACATGTCGTGAGGCAGTCCTGTGGTGAGGCCCACATGGCAAGCAACTGCCGACACCCACGTGCCTGTGATCTTGAAAGTGGACCTGCCCTGAGTCAAGCCTTGAGATGACTATACTTTTCTATCAAAAATAAATTATTTATTTTCCTCCCCACAACGAAGACAATGGTCTTGGAGGACTTTAGCATACCTCCCAAACCTTCCTGTTGCATCTTCTAAGTTCTACCTGTCTAGCGTTTAACAGCAACCTCGAGTGCAGCCTTGTGAAAGACCCTGGGCCAAAGTTACCTGGATAAGCCACTTCTGGATTTCTGACAGAAACCCACAAAATATAAACATTTGTTGTTTTCAGCAACTAACTTTGAGTAACGACTACACCTAGCCATTGGTATTATTAATTAAACCTATATGCTCAATCTTTGACAGCCATTTTTTTTTAAAAAAGCATAGGAAGGCAGACCTTGGGAAACATAAAATTGGGAAAGGATACAAACACAAACATATTGTTTTTGAAGCATATTTATTGTGAATAGCTTATCGCTCATCACTTGGTGAGGTGCAACCCCACCCTACATGTTGGGCTTTAAAGAGGAAATGGTAGACGTTTGTGTTAAGAAGGTTTCCAGGAGAAGTTGAACTAAGAAGAGCTGCTAGCCACATATGACTTGATGATGATGTAGTCATTAAAAAGACTGATTACCTCTAAGGATTAGCCACTAGGTCATCTGAGGTTTTGCACAGAACCCTGTTGGATATCTCAATTTTATTTCCACTTTTAAACTTGCATGAATAGTTCTGATGATAATTACCAAATGTGTATATGTATAGAAAATCAGCAATCCACAAATATCCAACTTGGGCAGCTTTCATACACGTGTTGCTGCTTGAAAATTCAGCAAATTCCATTAGAATCACATTTGCTTAGAGAAATAGTAGCCAAAAACTATACTGGGAACACACACACACACATGCAGATGTAGAAAAGAACTGTTTAGTTGAATGTGTAAGAAATTCAAGTGCAAAGATGGAGGTCCATCTCTGCTATGCTGGCTGTAAAATCCTAAATCTATATCTTAATACTCTGCTTCAGTAGATTGCCATATTCAATGGGACAATAATACAACCTGCCCTTATTCCTTACAATTTCAGTTCATTCTTCAAGTTTATTTTTAGCCAATATCCTACCTTCATCTGTAACAACCTTGTGGATATTGAATAAAGATGATATTCGTAACCTCTATTGCAAACTGAGTTTCTTTACTTTAATATTTTTTAATTCTTCAACCCATTAGACCTTCACCCATGTTTTCTTCATACTTTAGAACTTCTACACCTTCAGGAACACCATTTGACATCTTAATATCAAAATAACAAGGAGAATTCTTGATTTTCTACCAATCAACACCCCTATTCTAAACCTACTCCTCTGTATTCCTCCCCATCTCAATAAAAAAGACCATGGGAAGCGGCTGTGGCTCAATCAGTAGGGCTCCCGTTTACCATATGGGAGGCCCCGGGTTCGGTTCCCGGGGCCTCCTGGTGAAGGCAAGCCCGCCCGCACGGCGTGGTTAGCTGACCCAGCGAGCACAAGCAGCAAGGGGGGAATAAATGAATAAATAAATAAAATCTTTAAAAAATAAATAAATAAATAAATAAATAAATAAATAAAAAAGACCACCAGTTGTTTGAGACAAAAGTTTAGTAGTAATCCTTTAATGCCTCTTTTCCCTTTATTCCCCTCTCCCAGATAATAAGCAGTTCCTGTTAATTCTATTTCCAAAATATATATTGAATCCACCCACTTCTTTCCATGTCAACCACTACCACTTTCATTCAAGCTGTATGATGTCTTGCCTGGACCACTATAAGTTCTCTAATTACTGTCAATGATTCACTCTTTTCCTCATAATAATTCATTCTCAACATAACAGCTAAAATGATTTTAATAAATAAGTCAAGTCATATATGTTCCCAGCTCAAAATCGCCGTTTGCTTTGATAGCATGTAGAATAAAATCCAAACAGCTCCCTTTGGCTTCTAAAACCCTACACAATTCTCCTTCTGCTGACCTTTCTGACCATATTCATATCACTCTCCACTTTGTTGCCTACTCAAAAGTCACAATGGCTTTTTTATGCATTTGGGCCTTTGCTTTGGGTGTTTTCTCTGCCTGATCACCCTTCCATCCTTTATCAACTGGAGGACTCTAGGAATTCAGATCTTGGTTTAAATGTTCTTTCCTTAGTGACCATCTTTTCCCACACAATGCAGAGTAACCACATAGCCACTTGCAATCCTGTAACTCTATTTAAACCATTTCATCACCATTGATTATTTTCCCCTTGTATTTTTTGTTCATCTGTCTCTCCCTGCCTCCTGCCCCTACTAAATATAGCTCCATGAGGACAGGGACCTTGAATGTCTTATCAAATATAGCTAACTAGACCCTAAAGCAAAGTTAGGCACATAGATGATGAGCAAAATTGTTTGTGGAATTCATCTCAGTCTTGGGCCTCCTCTTTTCTGACCACAGTAAAGTAAGGACAAGGCTCCTCCCTGGAATGTGCTCTTTTCCCTCATTTTAACCTGTGGGCCCTCAACACTTTTCTAACTTTCCAGGTGTCCTGCCCACTTGTAGTCCTGAAGTGGCCCTGTCAATGTTTCCCATTCTAAAAGTCTAACACCTAACACTCCTGACCTTTATTCTCACATCTAGTCCTAATTTCTGCTTCCTGATTTCTCTGTTCCCACTCCCTAGCAGCCAAGAGCAGTTCAATAAAGTCATAAAATGGTGTTGATTTGATCTATAATAAATTCATGTTATCTAAAGTCAGTTGACCCCTCACTCTTTTTCAGCTCTTGTTAACTTTTCACAAATTTCCACAGGGAATATTACATAATGTTTTCACTCTCTACAATCCTAGTCCTTCCTCATCTTTTGCAGCAGATGGTCAGAGCCATCTCTGAGAACTACTTCTCCATATTTTCTCTTCACTTATGGCCATGCTCTTCTTTCTTGTTGCCTTAATATATCAGCATCTTTGTCCACACAAACTTCCTTCCTTCTCTAAGAAATAGATGGATAACCTTTGTCTTCAATATCAATCCTTCTATATTTCTACCCAATCTCCTTGGAATTTCATTGCATAAATTGTTTTTTTCTCATGTACCTTAAATTTGTCACCTCCTTATAAATGTGTCTAGATCTCTATCATTCTGAAAAATATCTTCCATTCTTCTTACTAAAATGAAACATCTATAATGCTCCAGTCCTTTCCTTTTACATATTGAAAGAGCTTGTCTATAGTTTTGGCCTCAATTTTCTTCAGCCAATTCATTCCTTGTTACCTGGCCATTCCACCTTATTAATACCCTTGATTATCTTTAGGTCCCTCTTTCCTTTGGGTCCTGGCTAAGTTTTGCCTGATGACT
Source organism: Tolypeutes matacus (assembly GCA_026826555.1). Lineage (NCBI taxonomy): Eukaryota > Metazoa > Chordata > Mammalia > Cingulata > Chlamyphoridae > Tolypeutes > Tolypeutes matacus. The sequence continues at coordinate 4,515,171 of JAKSZT010054226.1, forward strand.
TTTTTCCTCCAACATTCTGTCTTTTGCCCAGTTTTCTTTCTCTTTCTCCCTTGGAGATGGTGTTCACCCTAACAGCTTCAATTATCTTCATTTGAACAATTCTCAAATCTATATTTCTTTCCCTGACTCTTAGCCTTCATCTCAATACTATGCCAACAACTCTTCACCAATATCTTTCTAGAATTGTTCCTCCAACATCTTAAATTCATCAGACCTCATTCCTGATATATTGTCCATATTTCAAAGCTACCACCTCTTCTTCTTAACTTTGGTTAATGACTCCTTCAAATACTCATTCATCTAAGAACAAAATCTGGGGTGATTTTTTACAACATTTTTTTCTTCCAAGCTCATTGTCCATTACTTTTTAAGGTAAGCTTAGAATTGAAAGGTTGGTTATGAAATGCTGGTCTTGAACAACACTGGTCTATAATGCAATGTGAAAATTAATAAAATTATTGAGTTATATGCAAAATAATAATATGAATTTTATTAGCCTAGAGGACTGCCATTTATTGCAGGACATGCTTGTTTTTTTTTTCATGTGTTGAAATGTTCTTGTCTCATAAAGTAGAGTTGAGAGTCATTTTTTATTTGTTTTAACTTCCTCATGTGTTAAAATAACACAAGCCTTTATTTGCTTGGCCATCTGTGCAACCTAAACTCAGGGAAGCCCTTCTGTAAGTTTCTCATTTGCAGGTGTTCTCAATTTTGTCCCCTATTTCCTGTACCACTACCACCACCTAGTTCAGGACTTTGTTATCTTTTCCCTCAATTGTAACAACCTCCTAACTAACTTCTTTGCTTTGCTGGCTTTCTTCTTTTCCACATATCCTCATACATAGTTCTGCCAGTAGAAACTTCTAAACCATACCCCTGGTCATGCCAATCTACACACAACCAACACCACCACCAACACCAACAGAACCAGCACCAACACTACCACCAGCATCAACACCACCTCCACCACCACCTCCACCACCATCACCATCACCACCACCTCCACCACCACCTCCACCAACATTACCATCACCACCACCTCCACCACCATCACCATCACCACCACCTCCACCACCACCATCACCAACACCACCACCTCCACCACCATCACCATCACCACCACCTCCATCCCCACCATCACCATCACCACCACCTCCACCACCACCTCCACCACCATCACCAGCATCACCACCTCCACCACCAGCACCACTAACACCACCACCACCATCCCCAACACCAGTACCACCACCAACAGAGCCAGCGCCGACACTATCACAGGCATCAACACCACCAACACCAACATCATCACCATCACCTTCACCACCAGCATCACCAACATCACCATCACCAACACCAGCACCAACACCATCAACACCAATACCAACATCAACAGAATCAGCACTGACAACACATCCACCAACACCAATACCACCATCATCAACAAGAGCATCAACAACGGCATCACCACCAATAACACCATCACCAACACCAACAGCAAAAACACCAACACCCAAACCAAGATCAATACCGACACTGACACCAACACCATCAACAACAGCCCTGATACCACCATGGCAATTTCTTGCCTACTGAGATTCAATTATCAAGGTAAATTCAAGAGCTCTCCATGGACCATATACTTCCTGGTCAAGGCTGGCCCTCTCCTCCCACATTCACTTTCATGTTTTATTTTCTTCATGGTGTTTATCACATCATGTACTTATTTCTCTGTTTACTGTCTCCTTTTCACACATATATCAGAATATAAGTTATTTAAAGCAGCAATTTAATTTTTGTTCACTACTGATTCCTAAGGTCTTCTCTATGGTAGGTCCTCTTACAGTTGTTGAAAAAAAAATAAATGGAATTAAAAAAATGAATGAATGAACTATTTCCCACCTCCAACACCTCTCCTTGAGAGAGTCATTCTCAACTGGGAAGGGTTTATCCCCCCAGGGTTAGAGAACTTGTATTTCTTCCTTTTTGTGGCAGTGAAAGGGACACAAGAACACATGCACAAAAATCAACACTGGCATGTTCTTTACGACTATCCACTTCAGAGGATAAATGGTGCCATTTGGTACTCATGGACCACAGGGGCATGGGCATTCTCTGCTCCCCACTAGTAGTTGCTAGGAGTTGGATTAGTTATGAGCAAAAATATGCAAAAATGGTGAACGCAATTACAGAGAAAAGAACAGTTAAAGAAGAGACCTTTACTCTGAAAAACCAGTCAGCCCTCCAGCTAAAGAACTTATAATGAATCAATTGTCAGATCAGCTCCACTATTTGTGAATGGAATGCTTTCTGTTGAATGAATGAATGCAGTCCCATAATTTATGAAGACTGTTTCAAAATGGGCTGAGAGATATTATCGTGATTTAACTGATCAGTTACTGCACACACTATTGCTCTCCTCTCACCCATAGTCGTTTTGGTTTTACTGCATCACCAAGACATTGGTAAGTCATAGCATGTTGTAGGAGAAATCCAGTCATTTGTAATGTGACTAGATAATTGTCCATCAGCTATTTTCCACATTGAACCACTTGTCAGATCTGAGGGCTAGAGTCCCAGGTCAATGAAGATCCTTTTACATAAAGCTTTTCTCTGATGAGAACCCTAGAACTGAGAAGGTCTATGAAAATTCATTTAGTTTTCTTCTCTTGTCTTCTTGGAGACTTTACCAAATTCACTAAGACCTGCAATTAAAATACTTTTCTCTTTAAAACTTTCGGAGAGGGACACCATTTGGTGCCCCTTGAAATGTGTTTCTGGTCTATCAAGTCATACATTCAGAAAGCATTTTTGTTGGTGGTGGTGGTGGTAGTGGTGGTGGTGTGTGTGTGTGTGTATTCTCCCCAATATTAGACTCACAAATTCCTCTTCTCACTTTTTCTTTTTTTATCCCATCTTCTGTGGAGCTGGCAGAAATGCTGACACTCATGTAGAAACGAGGCACATAGTACTCCTAATAGTGCTCTCTATTACATGCAGATTCTGTTTGGGAATAGGTTTTGTTTAGCCAAAGCTATTCAGCAGTTTTATCATGGCTTCATTTTCAAAATATAGTTTTATTCAGTGATCGATCCATCCATTAATAAGAAAAAAAAATTCAGAGAAATTGCCCTTATATCTTTAATATATTTTGCACCCATAAAGTTAGGTTGCAATATCCCGAGTTTTCATCAAACTAGAATATTAAATGTAGTGTAAATTGGAGTTCTCTAAAGAATTCTGTTCTTAATAAAATCGTCTTGGAAGAGTCCTGTCTTCTAAACACTTGCCACTAGAGGGAGTCAAACCCAGCAATCTGCAAACCTTCCCTCTGACAGAAAAGGTTAAATGTCTCACCTTTCTCTTTAAACAAATGATCCTCAGCTCAGTTGCCCCCAAAATCACCAGCATCTGGTGTGCTGTGTTTATTCTGAGGTTACTAATTCTAAAAATAGCTTTCTGAAAAATCGCCCAAGTTGGCTGGGAAGCACACAAGCAGGGTGGTGAGCAAGTGGGAGCTTCCCCTACCTCAGACGGGCCTCGAGGCTGGGAGTGTGGGGCAGGAACACACCAAAGAGTAGGAAACTTATTTCCATGGGAAGGCTGCAGGTGTCCATGAGGCTGTGGCCAGCCAAGTGCTCCTATCCTGGAAGAAGTACAAGTTGGAGGGGAGTATGGACAGCTCTGTGGAAGCCAGAAGAAGTGAAGAACAAAGCTCCTAGGACTTGCTAATGAATGAGGCATTGCCAACCTTTGTTGTTCTTCCAGATTGCACAAGGGAATAAGGGTCTCTGTGTGCATATGTGTGTTTGTGTGTGTGTGGGTGTGAGAGAAAAAGAGAGAAAGAGTTTTCTCACATGCATATGCTACAAGATGTATGGCTGGAAAAGGTCCACATGTTTTTGGTCCTTTCCATTTTACTTCTCCAAGTTTCATCCCTATCCACCCCTCCAGTTCTGAGTAAAGTGTTAACCCATTGGTAGAATCATTTTCATTTTTCTATAAATTCTGTTCTCAAGTTCCCTAAAAGCCTAAAGTAAAGAATGTCAATAGTAGCATTTCTGTCCCTCTGAAAGGCGTTTCCATCAATGTTTTTGGATATCCTTCAGAATGTACAAAGTGGGGAGCTGGGTACTCTTCCTTCTCAGAGCCCATCCATGTCTCCAGGGGCTCCAGCTGGCCGCTCCTGTCTGTCGCCACATTGCCTTATGATGGAGAGTTCAACACGGCTGGACCTCGGTGGGGTGGGATCTCTAAAACAAGAGGGCACAACCACAGGATTCAAGGCCTGGATGATGGATGCCACATATGAAGAGAGGATGCTTTGCCCCTGCAGCATCCACAGTGAGCCGGGATGGGTCCCACCAGCCTCCAAGTTCAGAGCCCATAATGGAGATTCCTGTGCACAGATCACACTCTCTAGAGAACCCCACTGCCCCCCCCCTTTATACAACCTAAGAAGCAGCTCCTGTAGGTCTCCTCCAAGAGGGCTGCCAGGAGGACAAAGCTTTTCTGTGGTACTCTGATGAATATATGTGAGAATATATTCTACCTGGATACTGGAGATGCCCATGAGCTGAACCTTTAGTTTTGATGCTGAAACATAGAGATTCTGAGCCTTTTGTGTTAAGGCAATGAGAATATCCAACTGGATATTAAGAGAATTAGGAGGGTTCCAGGGCCTGCTCTGGTATCTAACTCCAATTTCAAACAATTCATTGAACTCCTCCAGGCCTTGATTTTTTCTTTTTTCTTCTAAAGATGAGAATGTTAAACAAGATATTCTGTTAGAGCCTTTTTGGGACAAAAAACCTGTGATTTCTGTCTGGTGAATGTAGTTTCTTCCACCAAGTCTAGCCCACTAACTCTACTGAAAAAGCGACAGAGAGAGGTCTGGGGTAAAGTGCAGGGCCAGCCCCAGGGCTCAGAGCCCCACTGTGTGGGAGGAAGCAAATTTAGAAGGAAACAAGCTTCATTTATTCTGCCAGATATGGTTATCTCTCTGAGTTTGTGCCCAAGCAAGTGAGATGAGAGCAAAGAAGATGGGGAGGAGGACACACCAGCAAATGTCAAATGTTTAGCAAAGACTTTGAAGGCTGACAATTGAGACTTCCGGCAACTTTTGTCTCAAGTTTTGCAGAAAGAGAGAGAGGGAGAAGGGGAAGGGAGGGAGGGATAGTAGGAGGGCAGAAACTGATCCAATATGAGACAATCATCATGTAGGTTTCATGCAAAGATGAGGCAAATATCTAAATTGCTCGCAAGTAACCTGGGCCTCTCTTCTTTTGCTGCCTTAAGAAAATCTCTAAGAGAGGAGGCAGAGAAATTGGAACTCTAATTTGTTAGTGGAAATGTAAAATGGAGCAGCTTCTGTGTAAAGCAATATGACAGTCATTCAAAAAGTTCTATGTATATCCCCAAAGAAAGTGAAAACAAGGTCTCTAACAGATGCTAGTTCACAAATGTTAATAGCAGCATCATTCAAAGTAGCCAAAAAGTGGACACAACCCAAGTGCCCATCAATAAATGAATGGCTAAACAAAATGTGGTAGATACGTACAATGGAATATTATTCAGTCATTATGTTCAGTGAAATAAGCAAAGCACATATGGATAAATACTGTTTATCAATTATGCAAGAGGACTAGAAATAACAAATTTGCAGAGGTAGAACTAAATGAGAGGTTATCAGAGGGTTGGGGAAGGAAGAGAGGGGGTGTTTGGAGTAACAACAACAACGAGATGAATTCTATGTAATGTGACTTATATCTCAGTAAAGATGCTTGAAACAAGAAAATATCTGGCTATAGTTGTAACCTAACATTGAATTTTAGGCATCATGACCCACCATGTGGCCACCACACAATTGTATGTGCTGAGAAAGAGCACAAATGATAAAACCTGCAAAGAATCATGCCAACAAAGGATGAGAACATTCACTCCTAAAGCCTCTGCCCGCAAGGACCATAGAGTTGTTTAAGGGAAATAGAAATGCACATGAACCAATGAGCGGTGGTAAAATGCAATAGTTCAAAATATCATATAAGGAAATATTTTATAAAGATCAAGTATTTAAAGTTTAAAAAAATTCTATGAGCTACAGGAGTCTTGGAAGCTTTCATGAGCAAGGTGGGAACTGAATATTGGGGGTGAGTGTGAGATTGTACACATATGGAAGGGTGTATTTTGGAGACGAAATCATGATGACAGTCACATTTAGTTGTCAACCACCTCCGCATCTACGTGTTCAGCCAACCAAGGACATACAATCTGGAAGGTTAGTTAAGTTTCTCTTTTTCTACTTCACCTACCAGTACGTGCCCCAAATATCCATGTGACAATCGGGGGAAGGCCCAGTGAATTCTTATTCATTTTGAATTCTAATTGAATATGGAAAATTGGTGAGATGGCAAATTGATTGTGTATGAGGATCTCTTGTTGTGTCCATGAAGCCTGGGTATGCCTACCTAGTAGGGAGAGATGGTTGAGCTGGTGTCCTTATGGTGTCCCTGACAATATAAAGCTAATGCAGTAAATGATGTCAGGCCCACCTACTCCAGAATTGTTCAATTCTGCCAATCCATCATTGAATTAGTTGCTTTCCGTATCGATTGCAAACTCAAAGGGCAACACCGTGAAGTCCAAAAAGTGCTGGTCTCAAAAGGACCTCTGAGACACTAGGCTTGGTTAAAAGTTGTCATGAGAAAAGAAAGCGTGTTGTAAATTTGGCATCAGAGGACCCCATCTGAAGCCATTCAAGGATGACCCAGGGTTGTTGATCATGACTCCTCAGTTCAAGGAAGCAGACACTCCCAGAAAGCATGATGGAGAAAAAGGCTCTTACCTACTTCCTCTGGAAATCACCACTGAATGAATTCCAGGCTATTCTAGAATCTCCATTAGCTGGTGCTTCTTGCCTGTTGGATGGAAGAGAGGGGAATTGCAGACCTGGTGGGGAAAATGGCAAAGACTATGACTGTTCTACTTTCTCCACTCACTTGACAACCAGAAAATTCTCCTGTGTCACGTCCCATAAGATCACAAGGATTTATCATTTCAGGTAGGCCAGAGAAGAAACCTGAAGAACTGATAGAATAGGGGCTTTCCAAGGTAGTGAGATCAGGAATCCCTTATGCCCTGCCAAAAATAGTTAATGGCTTCCCAAATCCTCCAAGAGGAAAGGGAAGAAACTTGAGGAAAAATCCCCCATTACAGTTTTGTCCAGGCTGCTCTGGACTGAAAAATCTTTAAGAACAGTCTTGGAACTCCAGATTTTCCTTCTTCCCTCCCCCTGCCCTGCCCCCTACCTCCCTAACCCCGGAAAGAAAAAATAAATAATTCCCCCCGCAAAAAAATGGGGTATGGGAGTGTGGTGGATTGAAAGCAGGTTTGCTTGGCGAGAGCTATGGCGAGGTTAATGCACAGAGGTTGTAGGGTGGGGGGTGGTAGGAGTGGGTGGGCGACTATAGCCCTTTGGGGAGATGGGATGATACAGGTGTTATAAGGGTCCACAACGGGAGTGAACCCCCCAAATTGGAGAGACCACGAGCCACTGTGGACTTACCCACCATGCACTTCCATTCCTGCTCCTTTGTCTCCTGCCTCCTTGCCTTCCCAGCCTACTCCTGCTCTGTCTTCATCCTGGGGAGCCAGCTGCGGCATGTAGGAGAAACGGGCCCTGTCAGAGCTGTCTCTGGTGTGTTATTGTTAGTGTTACATTACAAATCCAGTTTCCATGCCGAGGTCCCTCGGGGGTCATAGCCAGGAGAGGCCGTGACCCTGTCAATAAGCAGAACCCCAATCCTTAATGTAACCACTTTGCATTCACTAGGCCCACCCCAAGGATTGATAGATCAGATTCCTCTCTGGGCAGGATCATTTCAGAGAGGCTATCTTGGAAAGGCAAAGAACAGGGCACAGGGAAGTCAATCAGATCCTAACCTTGGGGACAGGTGGACCTCAAGCTCTGCCAAGCCCACACTTGACATACCATGATATTACCATCAGGTTGAAGTTTCTTTCACCATTGACTTCCCAGGAGGATGAGGCCAGGCCTTCATCCTTCCCCCATCCCATTCCCCACCCCAAATAAACCCATCCTGGTGTTCTCCCCACCCCACCCCAAATAAACCCATCCTGGTGTCTTCAAAACAAGGAAAGCAGCACTAGTATATCTTTGCAGCTGTGTTTGTTGGACAGAGTCTTGTTCTTCTCTTCCTAAACGGCTGTATTTATTACAGACCCTACAACAAACACTTGAGAACATTTTTTTGTTTGGGCCTAGTCAGGGGACTCCTATGGAAAGTGATACCTATGGAAGCCTAAGCCTTGCCATCAAGAACCTCTGAAATGCATGGATATCAGATGCAAGACAGAAAAAGTCATGCTCCCCACCCAACCCTCAGCACCAACCATCCTGTTGTCTCTTTTCCTTGTGGGGTGTCTCTGTATGGGTAGGTCTGTGTTCCTGGCATGTGGCCAATGCTCAAGTGCTGAGTGAGTGAACAGACTCTAGTCCAGTTCTTTTTTTTCCCCCCCCCCCCCCCCCCCACACACACGTGATCCTAGCCACCATTCACTAGTTCACTAGCTGGCTATCAATCCCTGTTAAAGTTCTGACTCCCTTAGAAGGCCATCTACTTCAGAGAGGCCATAGCTCAGTTGTCAGATGTTGATTGGGACTGAGTATAGCATTATTGAGGGGCAAGTCAGAGGGGGATATGGTTGACTTTAGCCTGCTTTTCTTTTTTGCATATTAGTCTTAGCCAATTGTGTATGTTTTCCTTCCCAAAGCAGTCAGCTAGTGTTACTTTGTGTTTGTAAGAGAAGACAATGAGCTTATGTGGGTCTATGGCATGGGGTGGGGGGTGAGATAGTGGAGCAAAATGAGGTGCTGCTATTTCTGCGGAGCTAATTAGACTCAATTACTGAGCTGGTAGGGGCCTTTATGTAACAGGCACAATTATTTCCCAAATAAATGTAAACAGGACTAATAAAGATTATTAAAGGGATTAATAAAGATAAATCCATTTTTTTTTAATTGCACCAAATAGAAACTTTTTTGCCCTTGTGTGTCGATGAACACTAAAAGTTTAAATGCTATCACGTGTTTTATTATCTTATTGATATTCAGTAATGCCCATAATGTTTGGAGATCACTGGACAGGACCTACCCCTCACTGCACAGTTGACAATTTTGCAGACTTCTTCCAGAGAGGGAGAGAAACTTGCCCCAGTCACTCAGCCATTTGGCAGCAAAACATATCATCTCTGTCCTTCCCTCGAGTGGCATTTTCCCAAACACCTTGATGTGACTAGTTCAGCGCAATTCATCTCAATCCATTTCTGCCCCAGTGATGCTAACAGCATGGACTGCATGGCTCCCCTTGGGTGTTTTACTGCAGGAAGTATCACCTTCATGCATACGTCAATTCAGTGAGCCAGGCCCTAATTTTCTTCCCACGCTGCAGGTGAAAAAATGGAGCCTAGAGGAGGTACGTGGTTTGTGCAAAGGCCACAGGATTGGTAATTGGCAGAGGCAGTCTCGAAGCTGTTGAGTTCAAAGCCCAGCTCCTCATACCCCTCACTGTACACCATCTAAGCAGGAGAGGACATGTTCCAAAATCACCGGTGTCTACTGAAATGATGTCCGAGGGCACCGGAAGGCAGTCCCCAGCCAGACAGGAACTGCCAAACTGCCACCGAGAGGGCTGAGGGGCTGGAGCCAAGGAGTCCTGAGGAAGCTGAGGGGAGAGGGCCCTTCCTCAAGATGGGAATGTGGCCACTGACATCACAGCCCCCGCGGGTTTCCTAGGCTCCGCTCGGCGTCAAATCAAAGAAAATCTTGGTGTAGAGCTGGAGAATCTGCACTTTGTGAAAAATCTCCCAAATCCTTTGGAAACACACCCAAATTTAAGAACTGGAGCCTGATCAAACCTAGGCAGGATACCAGCATTTGGGGGTGGGGGAGTGGGGGGAGTTTGGTCAGGGTGAGTTGGGGATGTGGGGTACAGGGACTGCTGAGGTTCATTTTGGAACAAGCAAAGGAACACAGAAAGGACCAGCAGCCTCCAAGGGGCCTCTCTGAGCCCCAGAGAGCTTGCCCGAGGTGCCACCCCCCAGTCACCCCCGCAGGCTCTCGGACGAGGGGGAGGGGCGGCGCCTGCCAGGTTTCTGGGCAGGCAGAAGGTTTGCGTGTGTTTGTTTGGAACAAAGGCTGTACTCCACTGGCACAAACGAAACAGATTTTATAAATAGATGTGAGCATGAATGGCTTTTACGATTAGCTTGTTTTCCATCACCGTGCTTGACCAGTGTCTGTGCTCAGCTAAGTAAATATTTCTATGGTGATCGTATACACAATACAATGGCCATTATTTAATGTTAATACAAGTACCATATGGGAGGTCTTATCAGGCTAGAGCCCCAAAGCATAATAAAAGCAGATAGGAATAGATAGCCAAAGGCAGGCCTTGTCCTGCAGCAGGCTTGGTAAAACATCTGCTCTGGCAAATGTTGACCATGCAAGTATTTAGGCCGGACAATTCTCCTAGAGCAGGATTCTTAACCAGGGGTCCACGGACCCCTCAGGGGTCTGTGGAAAGATTTCAGGGGGTCCATGAGCTTGAATTGAAAAAAAAAATCAACTTATTATCTTTATTTTCTCTGACCTCTAACTGAAATCTAGCGTTTCTTTCACTAATGAATGTACGCAATAAATTACAGTAGTATTCATTTCATATCACATTACAGTTGTTGCATATCTCGAAAAATAGCTTAGGCTCATTCCTTTTTTCGAAATTACAGTAGTTGCTAGCCCCGATGCTAGCTGAGTGTCATAAAACTATCTGCCTCTACACCCTGGCAAAGGGGTCCATGGAACAAAAAAGATTAAGAACCCCTGTCCTAGAGGGCAGAGATGAGATTGCCAGGGGCTGTAGTTTTTCAGTTTTATTCTTTTTTTTCCTGTTTCTCATGTGGTGACCTTGGATAAGTCTCTAGACTAACTGTTTAAACATGCATGCCTCAATTTCCCAATCTGAGGCTCCTCATGCCTCTCCAGAGAGTAATGGAGATTAATTAACATCTGGTGGAATCCTTGAGTCCTTTATTTAGAACAAAGAACCAGAGAAGGGCGGTGCTGAAATAATGCCCCATTATTTTCCGCAGTCCGCAAATATAAAAGGGAGACAATGCAGTCCATTTTTCATTTGCCGCTAGAAATTCAAGTAAACGTGAAGTTTCCTGAGATTAGTAAAGTGGCCTTGTCAAGGATAAAGCCTGCCAGGGAATTTACTAGGTTGCAAACATTTGCCAGCTTTACTTTTCCCTCAGAAGGGGACTACTATGCTAAAGGGCATGGAAAAGGGATCATTCTCCACTGACAAGGGCAAATGAGAATGTGAGAATGTTTAGCGTTGCATAAGGGCCTGTTACCTTTCCCCCTAAGCATTAATAACCTGTTTCTTTTTTTCTTGTTTTTTTCTTTTTAATTTTTGCAACCCAATCATACTATTATGTTTGGTGCCACAGAGTATTCAGAGTCTATTTCTATACTATCTTGCTTAATCTTCAGAACTGGCCTGAGTGGCGTTCATCCATATGCCCTAATAAAAATATCAATAAGAATTCTTAATATTTGTTTTATGCTCTCCATTTAAAAAATGCTTTCACAGTCACTGTTATCTAATCCTGGCAACCACAGTAGATAAATACTATCAGCACCCCCGTTTTAGAGATGAGGAGAGCACCTCAAAGAGCTTAGGCTTTGTCCCAGGGCGGAGGTGGGTCAATATAAGACTGCAACTCAAACCCAAGGCTTCTGCTTTCAGAGCCTGAGGCTTAGGGAGACTTCTCATTTCTAATTTTGAAATCAGAAATTGGCCCAGGGAAGGGGAGCTATGCTTGCTCTGATGATCTCTGAATTAGTCTCGAGGGTTCAGGTCATAGTTTCTTTTCCTTCTGAAAGGGTCAGCTCCCAGCCAGGACTGGCCTTTCACAAGCCCTCTGCTATTCCCCTGGCAGCTCTGGCTGAAAACAGAATGTTAATTTGTCTCATAGATTCCGTGGAAGAGGGTTAGACATAGATGAGAAGAGACACCTTCTGACTGACATTAGGGCAAGAGATTTGAATGAGTGACTGTGCTATGGAGTATAATGGGATTCTTTCCAAGTGATTTGCTAAGGTCGCTGTAAATCTAGGAACAATGTGTTCTTAAACATATTTGGAACGGCCACTAGGGAGACCGCTGGTTAATACACTTCGTGGCACGTGGGCCAAGAAGGGAATGACATGGATCTGTGTGGGTATATCACTATGTTAACAAACTGTTCTGTCAAACGTCCTGGCTTAAATGCACTCGTGACAACAAGGGCAGGGGAAGGCAAGCTTACATATTTACATGTTACAGCCACAAACCACATTCCCCTCACTGTCTGAAGACATCTCCCCTCCTGCCTCCCTCCAGAACCTAGAATCGGTAAAATCACCCATCTGTCCCAAGGAAATATCTTACCCTGCTCAGGAGCAGGGGTCCTTCAAGTGGCTGTGGGAAATGTGTGTGCCCACGTGTTCACAAGCTCATGGCTAGCCTGTTTAGTGCAGAAAAATTTGGGGGCTATGGGGGGACGGCAACCTTGCGTATTCACTGGGCAGGCAGAATTCCCCACGACCCTTCTGTTGCTGATTTCTCCTCTGCGCTGTTTTCTTGACCCAATTGCCGTGCCTGTTTTTTATTATCCTGTGGATTTGTTTTGCACGGATGGGTGGGAAAAGGCTGGTGAAGCAATAATCGTGTAAGTGAAAGCAATGACTCTCTCCTGTCCCCCACACATTTCCCACAGTCTTTGCTAATGCCTTGGGCCCTTCAGGGTTTAGAATTACAGCTTTCAGTAAATCCTCTGGGCCTCGCCCTCACAGACTCTGTAGAGAAAGTCTGTCGTGATTCCCTTCACAGAGTTGGGACGCCCACTCAGATGCAGGTTGGGTGTCCAAACCCTGGACAAAACTGAGTTATCACGATGAGGATAACAGCTGATGTGTTTGAAGCACTTTGCACAGGGCAGACAAAATGCAAGCATTCCATGAGGATACACTGACCCAGTCCTCACCACAAACCTGTGAGGTGCATGCTGTCATTACCCACTCTTTACAAATGGGGAAACCGAGGTACTGCAAGGTTAAGACACTTGCCAGGATCACACAGCTGATAAATGGAGGAATGATGACTCATATCTAGGCAGTCAGGAATCTAGCTTTAGCATCTCTATGTTCTGCATCCTTTTAGGAAGCCAAGAACAGAGATAAGATGGAGTTGGGCAACACTCATTAAAGAAATGAAACACTCAGAGAGGAGTAAATACCGCCGCTCTTTTTACAGATGGGGACATCTCAGAGTAACAATTGTCCTGATATGATTGCCCCCCAAAAGTATGGTTATGACATTTCAAAGGATTCTGCTAAGAAAGCCTACAGGAAAGCTGTTGGGGTGGAGAAATGGAATAATTATGTGTTGTGTTTTGCAATATGAAGCTAATGCTAGTGACCCCATAGAAGTTAGGTTTCTATGCTAAGTAATTTCTCTAGTTGTGATGACAAGTTGTCCTGATCTAAACTCCCACCTTTTCTTCCCTGTGATCATGGTCACTTATTCATGGGTTGGCTACTTAACGGTGATTTGGGGCAATATAGAAGTTTTTTTTGTTTTCTTCTATCCCAAACAAATTGACCCATATAAGGCATCTTTGTCCTCAGTAATTCTGTGCTCTCGTCAGTCATCCTGGATTTCACAGGAGAAAAGGAAGAACGAAATCTTGAGATGATAGTTAGCAGGGAGTGTGGAACATGAGCAGAATATTTATGGGAAGCATTTGGAGAAAGATAATGACAGAGGTCAAATCAGGGGAATGGTCCAATTATAAGGCAAAAACCTCTCTCTGCAGACTGTCTTGCGTTTCAGTGTTTCCACCCAGATTTTCTGCAGTCACTTTTTAAAATTAAGAAGACATACTTGGGAGCTTTCTCCCCACGTGATAATGCTCATTCAACTCTTGATGATGGGAGCAATATCTTGCTATAATACTACTCTAACCTCATTCCAAATATTATGTAAGAAAAACATTGCAGTGTTAGACAATCAACTTTGGGGATCTAATCAATGTAGATAGTACTGATAAATAAGTCACTTCCCTTAAACCCTTCTTATTTTTGAATAGCAGAAGGGTCCTTAAATTACTAGAATGGCATATATTAGATATTTTCAGTAGCAGTCATGCTGCCTCTCAAATTATAAGATCAAAGCCAATCTGTATAAAGCTAACAGGAAAATAAAACACCATACACTTCTCAGATGATATTCACCAAATCTTTAACACCAAGCATACCCAAGAATTTTTCTTAGGGAAATAGCCATTGATGCACCAAAAGATTTTGCTACAAGGATGCTCATTACAGTTTATTTAAGCAAAAAAAATAGTAAAAACATGGTGGAAACCGCCCAATTTTTTATTAATAGGTGATATGTATAATACGTAAATATAATGAAATAATACATACACATGAAAAATAGAGAATATTTAAATAACATGGAAAGATGGCTTGCTATACTGTCAAGTGAAATAGCAAGTAACAGAACATGTACCATATTATCCTGTAGTTTTAAACAAAAATACATATGTGTGTATATGTGGTGTGTGTTATATGTGTAGAGAAAGACAAACTCGAAGGACATACTCAGAATACTCAGTAAGTTACTTCTTGGTAGTAAGTGTACATGCAAATTTGTTTTTGTCTATTTATATTTTATAAGGTTTGACAGTAAAATAAGAAATAAATCATCAAAGAGTGATATTTAGAATTTTATTTTGATGCCTCTACCACTCAACTTGGTGTTCATATAAAAGCAATTTTTTTTTTACTGCTATAATTAATTCTGGATATTCCGTACCCAACTTGCCTCCATTTAACCATTCTCATCCTGACCAGGCGTTTTAATAAAGGTAATTGTTAATTGGCCATCTGCATCATTTATTTCTTCTGCTGCTATTCATATTTAGACTTCATAAACCAATACTTGTCATTAGCATTTATGACAATTTTTTTTCAAGGTATGTTAAATTATTAATTAGTACATCTTCACAGTATATTTTCCCATTTACTGGGCCATGAAATCTCAGTTTAGCATCAGTATCTTACAGCTTCATCTCCTCAAAGCAACATGGTGATTCTATTCAACTATGTGTACCAGCAGGGTAGAGAATATGGTACCAGGAAGAGCGAGAAATAGGCCAGTGAGTAAGACCAGCTCCTCACTTCCAGGGGCTCACAGTCTAGAGCCTGAGAAAGCTACTGGCATAAATAACCTGAACGCCACCATCTGACAAGCAGTAGAATAGTTTCCATTCCAATTCCAGGATTCATCCGGCACGTAGGCCAACTTCTTACAAAATGCCCATTTGCTTTTATTCTTATTAAAATATCAAAAGTTGGAAATATCACAAAAAGGGAAAGCTTGATAGTGTTCATCTTTAATGCACAGAAATGCTCAGAAAGTAGGGCTGTGGGTGTATTTTTCCATGATGGTGATTTCTTGATTAATAGGGAGCCAAATTAGATCAACATTCTTTCTTTGTGTCACCCCCAATTCACTGGCTTATCCCCAAGTGTCTACCCTCATGAGTTTCAGCCACATGAACACACTTCAGTTTTATTTTGCAGGTAAGGAGTCTGGAACACAGAGGGGAGGTCCATGTGTTCCTTTCTCCTCTGAAGCCCATTGTGAAGTCCAAGGTAGGTCACAAGATTCCTGCTTAAAGAGGCAGAATCTGGACCCATGCAGATCCAACGGCAGGACCTTCTCCCCTACAATTAGAGTTTAGGGTTTGAGGCTGAGCATGGGATGGGCTGTCGAGGCAGAATTTACTAGAACTGCTGCTCTGTTGTTGAGTAGATGAGAAAACAAGCCTCTATCTCTTACATGTGTAGCAATGATTCGTATCTTGTTGCCTTAGAGACTGTCAGACCTGGCATCTCTGTTTCTCTGCAGAACACTCAGTGGTTTCTGAAAACAGGTGTGACCTGGTTGAGCATAGCCTCGCCACAATTTTTTTTTAAGACGTTCCTTTGACTGTTGGCTTTTTACCAACTTTTTAAATGTCACTCAGTCTCCCTCAAGGGGTATTTGTCAAATACCTGCGGCTAAACTTGGCTCTTACCTGCTTTTTTCTCTATATTTGAAGAGATGTGATATTAAATAGACAGCAAGCTTACTGAAGCACAAACTGGTGCTAGTGACAATTGTGTATTATTTGTGGCTTAGACATCGACAATTAGCTCTGGTCCTGTCAGTGGTGGTGTGGCTGCTGAGGTAAATTACGTGAAAAAAAAAACAACGTTCTCACTTGGTAAAAATCCAGGGAATTGCTGAGCAGAGGGGTCTGATGCTATAGCCAACACACCAATCAGATGGCAAGCCCTGATGTAGAGTTCACAGCTGGTAAAGGAATTGAAAGCATGCTAACTGGGTCAGGTTAAATGGGAGAAAATGGCACTGCTTAGAGTATATCATATCATGGACATTTCACATGCAAAAAAAATAAAAATAAAAACCAAATACTGTTTAAATTAGTGACTCTCTAGAGAGAGGGCTGAAATTCAGTGAATAGGGAAAGCATTGAAGAGGTGGGGATATTTTGCTAGCAGAAAGATATTTTTAAAAAGCCAAGAGAGCTGACTTCAAATATTGGGGAAATAATACACAAAAGCCCAAGTAACCATGTGATTTAAAGCTTCAGCAGGCAAAACTAGGTCAGAAAAAATGGCCTCAGGGTTTACAGGAATTGAAGCAAAAATTCAATTCCACCTAAGGAAGACCTAACAACAAAAGCCCACCTAAAAGCGGTGGAATGGCTACTCAAGCGGAGTGAAAATTCCCATCACTGAAGCTAAGAGAGCCTATTTGCCAGGTTTGGGGTGGAAAGAATTCCTATACCGGGCAGGAGATTGAATTAGACCTCTGAGGTCCCTTCCACGTATAAGATGTTATCTGTCTAATTAATTGCCAGTCATACTCTTAGGTATTATCCTGGGCTCTCATCTCTGAGCCACTGAAATTTGGATTCATGTCTCCCTAACTGTTAGATAATCAAGTGGATTCACATCTTTAAATCAGCAGTCAGAGGTAGCAGTGATGGAAGATGGATAAAGTCCTTTCAGTCTGATTAGTTTCCCTGAGCCTTGATTTAGGAAGATCGAGGAGTGTTAAGACCTGTCAGAGTTGAGTGTTAATACCATGTAAAATCACCCAGGTTTCCATTTCTATTTGCTTCCTTCAAGGGAAAAATTAATTTCCATTTTCACCTGGGTATTTGGATTTGGGAGTGTTTTGCTCTTTTGTTTTTTTTTTTTTTTTTTTTTTGCCTGACGTACCAAAATGCTTAATAATAAGCATTTAGATGTCTGCTCCACTTGTCTTTCTTGTGGGTGAGGGTTAAAAGCATACCATCTAGTGTCAGCCCCGTCCCTTCTGAGCCGTGTGGCCTTGTGTACACTGCTTCACTTTTGTGAGCCTCTGTTTCCTCATTTCTAAAATGGAGTGATTACAAGCTTATAAGAATCCCCTGAGAAAATAAATGTGAAAGTCCTTGATAAGCTTTAAAGCATCTTTCAAAATTTAGCTCAATTCACATTCTCAACCAAGTGTTGTGTTTAAGAAAAAAAAGACCATTCTTTACTCCTTGTATTTAGACCTGGTTTTTTTTGTTTGTTTGTTTGTCTTTTTTCTCAGAAGCAATATTTCTTGATCTTGCAATATGTTCTGTAGAAAAGCCAATGACTGATGAGAACCATCGCTTTGAGTCTAAACTTGTTAGTGAAACAGAAGATGAGGCGAGACCTGGAAAATCTAGTCACTTTGCCTTTCAAACTCTCAACTCCGGTTGGTATTGGATGATCGACTAGATAAGTAACTATTGGGTTTTATTAAGCAAGGCTAACAACTGAATTAACAAAGCTGGAGTTTCAAGTGGCAATGGAGATTCTATTTACCAAGTCCCAAGCTTCAATTATTTTGAATTGGCTTATGAGGACTTGACATCCCATCAGTATTTCTACTGTGGAGGAAAAATAATCATAAAGAGCCCCTCAAATACTAAGCAGCAAAAAAAAAAAAAAAAAAAATTCCACATATAGAAGAAATTAAACATTTCAAAGAATGGGGTTTAGCAGAACTTCTCACATGTGTGTGGAAATAAAATGTGTGACCACACTCTACCTAATAACCTCTGCCAATAAATATTTTGTTGCTTGATTCAGGCCCTTTCTGCAAAACATTGAGTCTCTATTATTTTGTTTTCTTCAAGCAGAATCACAGAGCATAAGTAGCCACAAAGCTTCACTCTGTTTTCAAAAGTACAGTTAAAATGTAGCACTTCTAAATTGTGGCAAGGAGACACACCCTGAAGAAAGAGAGCTTTTCACCTTTGCAAGAACGCAGAGAGACCAAGATATCTTGTGATAACTGTTACCTACTGAAAAAATGTGTACTAACCTTGAAAGCCCATTTTGGGGGTGAGTAGGGCCACACCAAGACAGAATTCTGAAGCAGAACCTTCCCATCCGCATTTCCCCCTTACTCTCCAAACGAACGCATGAACCTTTGAGCTACTCTACACAGAGTTTTGCACTGGAGTCTCCAACCTCTACCCACTTTCAGTACATCATGCCCAAATATTTCCTGACATCAGATTCTTCATCAAAACTCACCCTTTCTATGGTCCATTCTCTTAGGGCACAATTCTCCAGTGTTAGGGACTAATCCTGACAAAGCATCCATGGTCTTTAACATACATTATGATATCCATCTGAGGGACATACTTTGTATGAAAAAAGTAAATTTCTAGAGACACAGCCATATGTGAAAAGGATTGATTTAATTTTCAGAGGCTTTAAAAATAATGGTAGGCTGGCAGGAAAAAAATTAGTTTTTGACAAAACTCTAGCAATTTGTAAAATCTTACCAAGCAGAAATCTGCCCCCATTGCCTGTGCATGGATACAGGGCTGAGGGTGAAAACATACTGTTTAAACTCATGCATCTTCCTTATATGATCCTTCACTCATAGGAAAAGGGGTAATACTTATGTGCTGACACTTTCACTCCAGGTGTCCAGCCTGTGGAGTTAATATTAATATGAATGTTGGGTAAACAGTCCATTATGAACAAAAATAGAAAATAGCACCGTGGCACACAGCTGCTTTCAATTTCACCTCTCTCTCCCTCTCTCTCTCTCCATGACCACTGAATACTTTGCAGGTTAAGGGAGCATGATCATGGCAACTGGGCTTAATTTGAGCACTAACTGATATATTTTATTATTCAATCAATTAAATTTTGTTTCTTTAAGCATGAATTCAACAAACACTTATGGGACATTTCCTCTATGCTATGCAGTGTTCTGGTCACTGAGGATATAGAGAGACAAGCCATGGCCCCTGCCCTAGAAGAGCTCACAGTTACTGGACAGATATAAGTGGAAAATAAATTACAATGAAGTTGTGATAAGCTCAGGGAACTGTGGGAGCTTGGAGCAGAGGCACCTGGTACATCTTACTTGGTCAGGAAAAGCTTCACCAAGGACATGGTTTCTGAGTTGAATCCTGAAAGAAGCTCAGAGGAGCGAGCAGCCTTATGAAGAAAGACTGAGGGTCTGCATTCTTAGCTGTGAGTCCAGCACAAAGGTAAGAGACATCAGAAGGGATGAGGGAAACTGTTTTCAGCATGACCAGATGTGGACTAGAAGAGGAAGAATTAAAAAAGATGAATTTGGAGACAAAAGCATGGGGAAGTTCATGCCAGGCCTTGAGTGCCATGCCAAAAGCCTGGCTATATAGACCATCTCCAAAGTACCAGTCAAATGACTCAGGTCCTAGAATTAAAATAGTGAAAGAGTTTGGAGGTAACTTAATATACCAACCCCTTGTACCCTCCCCCAACCCCACCAGTGCACATCTTCCAACAGGTGCCCAGATTGGCCTCGGGAAAATGCCTCCAATGGGGAGAACTCCACTACTTGACAAAGCAGCCCTCTCCTCCAAGACTAAGAGCCTGTGAGACTTATGATCTTAGCAAATATGATTTGAGGAAGATAATCTGATGGCTCCTGTCCTCAAGGTATTTACTTTTCAATGTTTTTGTGAATCTCCCATTGATTGCTAAATAAAATAATCTGGAAATAATCACAGATAAAGTTACCGATTGTAACCTTGCAGACTATGGTGTAGCATTACCAGGCATTACACTTCAGGATTTATTTTTTCTTATTTTTCTAGAAATTAAGGGTATCACAGAGGACCAGCCATGATCCAGCCATCATAGGGTTGTCTAAAGACAAAGACATATAAATAAACAGTTAATGACACTTAATACAACTTAGGTGCAGGAGAAATGTGGTTGCAAGTTTTGATCTCTAGAGATGAAGGCATAAAGTACGGTTAGCTCAGAAATCCTGAGCAGTGCTCCATCCTAAATGGAGGCTGGGTGGATAGACGGAGAATGAACTACAAAGCAGGGGAGTGTGAGCTATGAAGAAACAGTGCAATCTAGAGATGAATCGTGTTGACACTGAATCTGGCTGCTGCCTCCCTTTCAGGTGAGGGTCAGTGACTTCCCACTGGGTTTGGGATGGAGCCTTATCAGGGCAGCTCTCATTGAATAGATTATATATTGGATAATGTAAAGTCAAATAACATCTTTGAAGACCTATTGACAGAATCCTGTGGTGTATTTTATTTAAAAAATCAACCTCCATTTTTAAAAAATGTGGATGTCTATAAATATTGACTCTATTAGACAAAGTTGTTTTATAATAGGGATATTCTCTTTAATGGTACTGAAACTCTGGGGAGAGGGGACACTGCTTTAACCCAGACATTGTGGCAGCTAAGGAAGGAAGATTTTAGGAGCAAATGAGATGTGATGAGCAACACATCAGGCTTCACCCTAAAGATACCTGTTACTAGATTACATTCTGCGCCTCCCTCTATTCATGTTTTGAGGATTAGTTCTGTGCTCCTCTTCTCCTCCATGGGGATTCAAGCTCTTAATTATACTTCTTCCTGGAGGGGAAATTTTTGCTACAGATGCTTAGAAAAATCAGAATCTCAATTTGTGCCTCACTTAGTAGGGCTCCCTCCTCTTCTCGAATAATCCATTTCTTCCCACTACAGTGTTTCAAAGTGATCATTGTTATACAGTTAGGATTGGATATGTGTATTGCCTGACCCTGAGGCTGTTAAAGAACCCTCTAGCTTCACTGGGCCCTGGCATGTTGTATTAATTCCCTATGGTTGCTATAATAAGTAACCACAAATCAGTGCCTTCAAATAGCCCAAATATGTCATCTTTTAGTTTCAGAAGTCAGAAGTCCTAAAAGCAAGGTTTGTGTCCCTTTTGGAGGCACTAGGGGAGAAATCTTGCCTTTTCCAGATTTGAGAAGTCACCTGCATTCCTTGGCTTGTGTCCTCTTCCTTCATCTTCAAAGTCATCACTGTAGCATCATCAAACCTGCTTCCATTATTACATCATCCTCTCTTACTCGTCTGCATCCATCTTATAAGGACCTCTGTGATTACACTGAGCCTGCCCAAAAATGTGTATCAATTTCCTCATCTCAAGATCCTTAAGTTAATTGCATCTGCAAAGTCTCTTTCACCATGTGAAGTCACATATTTAAAGGCCCTGAGGATCAGGATGCGGATAGCTTTGGGGAGCCATTGTTCTGCCAATCACATCCCTCTAGTTCTTTGAACATACTGCTTCTGTTTCCATCATAAATTTGCCCAAAAAGGAATAATAAAGGTGGGTATATAGGTAAATAAATATAAATCAAACGCACATCTCTCCCTCTCTCTCTCGCCCCCGCTCGCGCGGCCCCGCGCGGTCGCCCTCGCGCCCTCTCCCTCCGCCTCACACTCTCCCTCCCCCTCCCTCTTCTCCTCTCCCTCTCCCTCTCCCGCTCCCCTTCCCTCTCCCTCTCCCTCTCCCTCTCCCTCTGCCTCTCCCTCTCCCTCTGCCTCACACTCTCCCTCTCCCTCTCCCTTTCCCCCTCCCCCTCCCCCTCCCTCTCTCATTCGAGTATCATGGTAAAAGCATGCAGCCCATGCAGTCCCAGCCAGGACACAGTGGTTCCTGTGGCAAATGTTCTGAAGGACAGTAGGTGACTTCTGTATCTCTTCTTCTTAGCTTCATTCTTTGGCTCAGTTGCAGTCTCTTCTCCAACTTCAGCTTCCCAAGGCCAGTCAACAGGCATTTACAGAACTCCACAGGCAGGTCTCAGAATTCTTGTGTATGGCCTAGTATTCCTGAGTCTGGTCCCAGTAGAGATTGTGTGAATTGCTGTTTCTGTCCCAGGCAGTCCACTGGTAATAAGGAAATATTTATTTTGCTTCTATTACAGTGCCAGGAGCTCTGTTGTATGTAAGGTATATCATAGTGAATAAGACCACTGTGAGCAGAATAACAAGAAGTGAAGTGCAGGTGTTTATTAGGCATCCCTTGAAGAGCACAATAGCAAAATGCAAAAATAACATAATGCCAAGAGATAAAGATTTGACTCTGCCTATGTAATAAAATTGTACTGCACTAATCACTCTGGAGAAACATACAAGAGTTAAATGACCAAGATGCTGCATTCAGAAAGATCTTAGTGTAACTGGGAAGACAGAATATTATACATAAAATGTGAGGTGAATTCGACATCAAATCAGGAGCAGGGACAAAGGTACAGAAGGGAGAATTGTCTAACAGGGTAGGTAGGCAATTAGCGAATAACTGACATAACTGTTTGGAGCAGCAATGGAAGGAGGTTGGAGACAGGTGTAATGGGAGCAAAGGAAGATTTGGACATTCAACGAAGAGTTTTCAATGCGAGTGAAGAACTGTTAGTGGTAAGTCAAAACCATTTTGCCATGTAAACCCACGTGGATATTGATAAATCCAGATCAAAGTTGCTGCATAAATGCCAGGCATGGTTCAAAATCTTATTTACCACTCTATTCATAGAACTCATACTAGTTCGCCAGAAAGAGAGTAGGTAATCAGTAAAATTTGCTGAATGAATGAGTGAGTGAGTGAATGAACATGGAGCGGCTGTGGCTCAATCAGTGGGGCTCCCGTTTGCCATATGGGAGGCCCCGGGTTCGGTTCCCGGGGCCTCCTGGTGAGGGCGGGCCCGCCCGCACGGCGTGGTTGGCTGGCCCGGCGAGCACAAGCAGCAGGGGGGGGAGAAATGAATAAATAAATAAAATCTTTAAAAAAAAAAAAAAAGAAAGTCATTGCCCTCTAGACCTGAGACAGCGCTAGACAGATTGGCTTAGCTCATCTCTCTGAAATACAATAATGAATACAATACTGAACACTTACCTATGCCTGCCTGGGAGGCCCCAAATTCCCAGGCCCAGAGGTAGGGGTCTGAAGTCACAGCACAGCTTGAATCTGCAGACCTGAGCAAGGAAGGAATCTTGGGGCTCTTTCCATTACACATATACTACAACCGTTCTATGGGTTTGGCCTAAGGATCTCACAAAAATAAGAATGAGAAACGAAAAGTGGGTATTTCTAGGAATTCCCTTGTGCTTTCAGCACCCCCATCCTTATCTCTTTCAAGTTATCTGCTCCCCCCACTGCTCTTTGTGGCATAAAATTCCTCGCCTTGGGGCTGAGAGGCCCTGGATAGGCCAAATCTTTATCAATGGAAGAAAAATCCGCGGACAGGAAGCCTGACAGAGTGAAGTGTGTTAGACTAAATATTGATTGAGAATAAAGTCTCGGAGCAATTAATCGCCGTGCTCTTGATGTAAACAGTTTTTCCTTTGCTTCTACAGGTCTTTCAATGTCTTTGGCTTTTTGCAGTTTGGCCCTTAGGATGTGCAATTCCTATTAACCTTAGTCACAGTCCACTGGGGCTTTTAAGGTGTTTTTTGGTGAATAAAGTGAATCATGTTACACTATTCTTCCAAAGACCAATTTTCCATGTATCAGGCTGAGAACTTGAAGTGGGAGAAAGGAGCAGCCGAGACAAGAGAAGGGTCTCCTTCCAGCGTCTGACTATCCCCTGCAAGTGTGCACTGAATGCCTCCACCTTTACTCCAACTCCACATTCCTTCATTAGGTGGGCCAAAATGGTCACCTGCTACCCAGAGCAATTCCCCCAGGAAGGTACAAAGAAAGAAAATAGAAAAGAAATGAAGAGTGAGACAAGAGGGAACAGAGAGGAACAGTAGCAGTGTCAACATTTAAGAGAGCAGTGGCTTCTCATTCCATTGTGAGTTGGGCAGGGGTTACTGGTACAGCTGTGATGAGCCCTGGGATGTAATGCAATGTGCAGTCATTCCAGAGCACTGTCTTAGGCTGTAGGGACCTTCCTTCAAAAGGAAAGAGTGCTGAGGAGGCCTGCCTTTCATGGTCAGTGCAGATAATCAACCACCAGAAACTCCAGGGGTAAGGGGAAAAGGAGCGTGGTAAGAGGGCAAGAGGAGAGCAATGCTGGGCACACCTGTGGGAAAGACCTACTTTTCTGATAAGTGTTTGCCTGTCTCCCTGTCTCCAGAGTGATGAATGAATGGTGGCTGAGTTTACTGAATGACTGCTTAATGAATGATTAGAAAAAGGAGGCGGCAGCTCCAGCAGAAAGTGGCTCCATCATTCGTCGGACAAGTTTGCACTTGTCTCTGACCTTGGAACAGCTGCTACCACTTTCATCTTACCAGCAGACTGAAGTAAAGGTTTGATCCATGCTCTCTGGTGAGGCCAGAGAAACCTCCCTACCTTTGGCCTCATTGGTCCCTAGACTTACTTGTGATAATGTTATTCCTATTGGAAAGGGCCTATAACTTTGCCTGTCTTACTTTGTCTACCCTTTAGGGCTTTGCCTATAAATCCTAAACATTTAAAATAAAAACTCAGTTATCTGAGATGGTTTGATTAAAGGCCGTCCCAAAGAAAGGGGACAGGAAAAATGAAGTCCTTGGTGGTTGCTTTAAGTTGGCTTAAACAATGAGGATTTATTAGCTTACAGGTTGAGGTTGAGAAAATGTCTAAATCAAGGTATCATCAAGGAGATGCTTTCCTCCTGAAGACCAGCTGCCGGTGATCCTTGGCTCCTCTGCCACATGGCAAGACACATGGTGGCGTCTGCTGGCCTCTCCTTTCTCTTTGGGGTTTTGATGCTTTCAGCTTCTTGTTTCCATGGTTCTCTCTCTCTCTCTCTCTCTCTCTCTCTCTCTCTATTCATCCTGTTTAAAAAGGACTACAGTAAGAGGATGAAGACCCATCTTGATTGAGGTGGGTCACACACTAACTGAAGCAGCCTCATCAAAAGGCCCTACTTACTATGGGTTCATAGCCACAGGAATGGATTCGATTTAAGAACATGTTTTTCTGGGATACATACAGCTTCAAACCACCACAGTTATCTTGTGCGTTTCACTTTTTAGTGGGTTTCTTTCTGCCCAAGGACACTTTGTTTCAGTCAATGGCCATGATTGATTAAACCCAGCATTCTCCCATCACCACATACCCCTATAGGACTTCTAGTGAGAGATTCTTCCTTTTTGTATATGGAAATAAGCATCATATGAACCTAGGCTTTCAAATAAGATAGATAAGCTGGAAACTCTTCAATTAAAAAAAAAATAGCCTGGACACACATGGTATATATATTTAATTTATGAAAATCAACAAGCAGGTGAAATAAAGAAGGCAGGGCTCTCTAGGACTGAGGTGTTTTGTCTTTAATAAGTTTCTGTCTTTCCACACTGAGAAAAGCTTGGGAGAACTCAGGGAGATATCCTTGGCACACTGCTTCCAGTATGCATTGTCTGTATTGTGTGAGAAGCTCAGGACTGGGTGTCACCAAAAACCAACTCTCAAAAGAGCACAGGAAGGTCTCTGCTTATGGTGCTGTGTCATCAGTCTGATTTTTTAGATTGGACAGAATTTGCAAATAACACTGACCAGTTTGTCTTAAAGTTATATCCCAATGGTTATGGTTCAAAAGTTATTAATATATTCCTCCTGAAAAGAAACATATAGGTCCTTTAGAGGTGGTATCTCCCTCAGCCTGGACTGAAAAGCTTATTTCTCACATAAAAAGGTCTAAAAAGAGCAGCTTGAATCAAAAGAGGAAACACCTGGCTAAATTCATCTACAAGCATGGCATAGCATAAAAGAGTGTCCAGAGGTGATATACTCAACCCATGTGATAAATATTTTTCTACTGATTAATTGGGTTTTAAGATGATAAGATGTTGAGCCTATCTTTGGAAAGTCCATAGTCTAGTGAAGAAGATGACACATAAACAGTTAATTTCAACATCATGTGGTAAATTCTCTGATAAAGAGAAGCACTGAATGCAATGAGTGCACCAAAGAAAGGAACCCAACACAGCTTGGTTAGTATGAGTGTATGTGCGTGTGCATGTGTGTACATGTATGTGTGTATGTGTGGTGGGTGCGATGGGAGACATAGGGAGAAACTGAAGCTATATCGCTAATTAAAGGTCAATGTATTGATTGCTCAATAGTTAGAACTTCCTTATTTATCACTATCTTATGACAGCTACAAGAGATTAGTTTGAAAGTGATCACTTCCTCCTTATCAGGACTTTCACTATAACTGTCCTAAGTCTGTTGCACTAATAAGCAGTAATGAGATGAAGGGGATAAGACAACTCTGATGAAGATTTGTTGCATTTCTTTACTTTCTAAGAAACCCTCTGCCATTAAAAAAAGAAAAAAAAAAGGGAAGACAGCTCTCTCCCTTAATTCTGATGACACAGTTTGCAAAAGTTTTTTGAATTTTTTTTTATCTTTAAAGAAGCCTTAGATCACATATATATCACATAAAAAATATAGGGGATTTCCATATACCCCACCTCCTCCCCCTCCCACACTTTTCTCCTTTAACAATATCTTTCATTAGTGTGGTACATTTGTTATAATTGATGAACGTATATTGAAGCATTGCTACTAATCATGGACTATAGTTTATATTATAGTTTACATTTGCACTGCAGAATTTTATAGGTTTTGACAAAATGTATAATGGCTTGTATCCGTCATTTGCAATGTCATGCAGGACAATTCCAATGTCCTAAAAATGCCCCCATGTTACACCTATTCTTCCCTCTCCCTCCCCTCAGAACCTGTGGTGGCCTTTGCCTTTATATCAGTGATACAAGTTCTCCCTTTGCTAGATTAATTATAAGTCTATAATAGAATAATAGAATAATAATAAGTCTACTTTAGTCCATTGTTCTTTCCCCAGTCTTGAGGCTTTTGAGATAGGGATGCCCACTCCGTTTCTGATTGAGAAGGGGCTTAGTTCCCAAAGGAAAGATGGATGGAACTGTCTTCCTTGCAGTTGTAGATGTTTTTTGTTTTTTGGGATGGGTGGTGTCCATCATCTCCTTTTGTTAGTTGTCCTGGGTGAGTCTGATGAACTGGAGAGCAGGTCTTGGCTGCAACTCTGCTGAGATTCAGGGCTCAACTGGCATATGAACAGATTAAAGATTTAAGTCTCTGGGACATATATTTAACAAGTATAGTCCTAACCATAGGTTCAAATAAAAGGGGTGGAAGAGCCATGCATAGGGAAATTGTAAATAAGTCTAACTCTGTTACATTGGGGGGCATAAATTTGAAAGTTAGGCCTACTGACAGTGTGCTGACTTCCTGAGATTGTCTGTCCTGCTTATAGTGTCTAGATGTCTCTAGAGCTCTCAGGAGACCCACTGTTTGAGGCACTCTTTACTGTGGCAGTTAATGAGATCCCTCTGAGACATGCATAAGCATAGCCTCTGTAATGACCCCCTGACTCACTTTGAAATCTCTTAGCCATAAAAACTCATTTGTATTTAATATTTCCCCCTTTGGTCAAGGTCTTTTTCCAGATGCATCACTAGTTGGTGCTTGGCAATAATCCCTTGGTACCAAGGAGGCTCAACCTTGGGAGTCATGTCTGAAGTCACACTGAAGGAGAGGGGTCGGGTGGGAAGGAAGGTAGTGAATCTACATGCTGAGTTTTGCTTAGAGAGAAAGTTTGCAATAGTTTTACTACCCCAATCATCCCTGCTAGGCTCTATGATCTTATTCAAGCACCTCTCTGAGCACTTGAGCAAATCCAAGATGGCTTCTTTAGAAATGTCTTGATCTACAGGAATCACCAAAGGCCTATCTTTGGAAGGGTTGGGAAGCCTTTTTTTTTTTTTAGGTGAAAGAGAAGGATGCTCTTCTCAAATGTCTAATAGAATGCCTATATTTTGTCATCTGTACTTCTGGTATCAAAAGCTTGTGGAAATTCCTTCAATCAGGAAGCAGCTTCTGGATTCTGTAGAGTCTTGAAATATAAATTAATGAATGCTCAGCTCCTATTCAAATCATAGATTAATGAATTAGTATTCAAGAAAAAGGAGTTCAAAGTACTCTAAATTTAGTTACTCAAATCAGATTATCCAAAAGCAGGCCTCCTCCCTTTACCCCAGTGAAAAATGTCTTTACTTAAGTCAAGTTTTCAAGCCTTGCCCTTGGCTTATACCCAACATTTGATATAGTAAAAATAAATGAATAAATAAAAATTCTTCTGCATTTACCATTAAACCATTGTCCAAAAAAAATAACATTCTGTAGTTCAATGACCTCTTTGCATTATATAACCCAAACAAATTTTCATTTTTAACTTAGAATCTGAAAAAAAGATAGGCTTCTATCTGATGAAAAAAACAAAAATCTATCATGTTTCTTCCATTGCCATGACTGCCAGGAAACCCAGACAGAGCTAATGTTCAAACAAGGTAACTTCATTAAGGCAGGTTATATTTCCCAAGGGTGCTTACAGATGACTACTGTAATGTGCTTTGCAAAAAGATTGTTTAACAGTCACATTAAAAGAGATTTACAACTCTATCAGCATATTAGCGATTCTAAGAAGTAAAACAGTAAGTGGTTAAATTTATTTTATCTAACTTTTCTTAGACTTATTTAACTACAGAAATATCTTTGCATAATATCTATTATTCCAAAGCATATTAAATAAGGAAACTTTGATCTAGATCATTGACTTATTATTTTTCCTCTCCTTTTAGGGTCTTTTTATTCTATTTCTCTATTTAGCTTTTATTTATATATTATAAGGAACAGATAATAAATATGTTGTGAGTGTTCTTTATATACTGTGGTGTGTGTGTGGTGTGTACTTATTAACTAGAAGGACACAGTTTCAAATTGGCCTTCCCAGCTGTTGATCCCCCGTCTGTTCCTGGCAGGACGCGTACGTGAACAAAAGCCTTCTAGGGAAAACCCAACGCCCTTCAGGAAGTGGTATGCGATGATGTGATGTAGTTGCTGATGAGTTTCCTTCTGAGTCAGGGCAGCCGCAAGGGGGTCCCCAGGAATTGACACCTCTCTGAAAAGAGGTAAAGATGCTGTGCTGAGGTCATGACCATCTCTCCCCCTGCAAGGGCCCCTTAGGGCTTTTCCCAAATCACTGAGATTAAGAGACTCCAAACCCTATTTTGGAGTCCATTTTTGGTTTCACACACTTCACTTCCTCCTTGAAAGGTGCATCCAAGGGTTTTCATAAACAGACAGCCCCCACCTCCCCCCCACCCCAGTTCATTTTATCTGGTCTCCCAAATCTTTTTCATGAGATGACAGACTTGAAAGGGTGCTTGCAGAGCACCACATGCCTGGGGCAGCAATAACTGTGCTGCTTTACATGTTTATAGACCCTTAAACTCTTCTCCCCTGTGCTTTATCTCAATGCTTGTCTTCAGAGGCTCAGTTCTACAGGTCTATGTTGCATTGGTCCCTACAGAAAACTATTCCCTGTTGCTGCTTCATAAAGACCTGATTCTGCTGTATAAAAGGATCTTAGGACTCTTCGCATTTAGACAAAACCATACTTAATTCATGCAAAAGAATTTGCAGATTACAATAATCAGTGATCTCGGGTGTACTTATAGGTGTACTTGTCTGTGTGTGTCTTAAGGTTAGAGATTCTATCTGACCAACTTCTGATTCCTCATTGTGCAGTAGAGTCCTGACACATACTTGATTCTTATTAAATGTGAAGGAAAAAAAACTAGCACTATTTACTTAGAGACTATGGCAGAAATAGTTACTTGGGAGAAAAAAAACCAGAGCATGAAAGATGTAGGTCACCCACTGTTATATCAGGAAGTCCATCCTCAAGTCTACCATCCATCCCACCCAAGGCAGCCAAAGCTCATTGGTACTGTACTCAGTGATGTTGCAAGACCCCATGTCACCTATCTGAATGGAAGCTGTGTTCTGACATTGCTAAAGAGATGACAGATTCTCCAGTTCACATTCCTTTCAAAACTTTTCTTCATTGCTGGAATCTACAGTTTCTCTGTTGTCAGAGCTGTTTGAAATGTTCTTAACTGGAGCTTACCATCCTAGAGCTTCATCTGTCTACAAGTCTCCAGATACTTCCCAAGCCATTTCTGTGATCCATCTTTTTGTATTTTAAAAATGGGGAAAATTAGGCCCAGTGAAAAAGGCAGTGAATTGCCATAGGTTGACATTGAACCTGTTCTTAGTTCAGCACACAGACACCCTAGTCTGAAGTCGGTGTTCCCTCCAACAGCCAGCTCTGCTTCTTGGATTAGATCAACCATATAAAATAACCAATGTTTCTAAAACCTTGGCCCATGAATCTGTATCACCTGGGGTGTTTACTAAAATGATAGCATTTTAATGGAAACATTGATGACATCTCAATAAAATCTGTGCTTTAGTTAACAGTAATATACTGTTAATTAAAGTTAATTCCTTAGTTTTGGTAATTGTTCCATGGTTATGTTAGATATTAATATAAGGGGGAAAGAAGATGGAATGGATGTGGGAACTCTCCATACTAGCTTTGCACTTTTCTGTAAATCTAACATTATTCAAAAAAAATTTTTAAGTTTATTACAAAGCAAAAACAGTGAAGGACTGGATGAAAGCTACCACCAGCAACAATAAAAGCATATTTCTGGCGCCAACACTACACTGAATCAGAATATCTGGAGTTGGGGGGATGACAAGAAGCCTCAGCTTTAATTATTTCTAAAATTTGAGAACTGTCATTTCTGTAAGTCATTCCTAATGACTCTTTTTTTCCAATTATCTTCTTCCTTCCTCCTTCTAGACAGAGATGGAATAAAACTAAACTAGAATTCCCAAGCAATCATTGCTTTATGTGGATGCTGCTTTCCCACAAAATTGAAATGACAAACTCAAGTGAGCCATGGTGATTGTATGCAACTCAGAACTAATGGTGTTGCCAGATGCTCAGGTCCTTCCCCAAATTCTTTCTCCAGGGCCCCTGTTTTCTCTCACCTTCCACTTCTTTTCCTTATTAAAAAAAAAAAAAAAAAAAAAGCTCCATTCCTGAGAAACTTAGTAACCATGGACAAAATGGGTCATGACCAAGCTTACTTCTCCCGCTCTTTCCTTACACATTTTAAATGACCCTTTTCCACAAGGGTCAGAGGCAGATTTGTAACTGAATATAAGGACAACATGCAATAAAAGGTGACAAGAGCATTAGGTCATGCCCAAATGCTTTAAAGCCTTCCTGCCCCAATGCTACACTCAATAAAAAGAAGGAAACAGGCTGGTATAATTGTCATGGGAACTCTGAGGCCAGAGAGCAGTTCCTATCTTCCCAGTGAAAGCCAAGTCCCTTCATTTCTCAGTGCCTCAGTTTACCAATTGTAAAATGACGCCTTTGGAAGAGAGACACTCTCTGAGCTTCTCTAGCTTGGAAATTCTGTGATTGAATAAAATAAGGCCACCATGACCTAAAATAATTTGGTGGCCATCCTCCCAGGAGTGAGTCTTGAACTTTTTGCACCTCAAAATTTTTTAATAAAGATCTGGCACTAGAATGACTCAAACTAAGCTTCTGAAACTAAGGTATCACTTAACCTAGTCAACTTTTCCAACTCCTCCAACAGGGAGGAGTGTTGAAAGGAAAGGGGCGCACAGAGGCATCCCAAGATGCCAGAAGTGGCTCTGTTCTTTCATGTGTGTTTGAATGACTCCACAGTTGCTTATTTCATATTTAATTTAACAAAAGGAAACCATGGAAAGGACAGATTAGGTGTTCAGAGAAGGTGGGGGAGGGCTTACTAATGCCCCCATGTTCTCTTCTCACTTTTCTTCAGACCAGTCATTTCTGACCCTTTTCCAAGGGACAAAAATCTCCCCCTGGAGAATCTCTTGGTGTTGATTCAGCTGGTCCAGGGTTTAGAACTTTGGAATCTGGGATTCTGAGATCTGGAAACAACATGTTCACTGCTCAGGGTTGGAAGTGTGAGCACTTGTATAAGTTTGGGAGCCACTGATCCAGCAGTGATAAACAGTGCCCAATAGCTAAACCATCTGGGTAGCCCAGCCAAGAAGAGGGAAATGGGCCAACTGAGAGGTGACCCAGAGGGGCCAAGGAAGAGTGAGGACAAAGGACAGCACTGCAAATAACTCAGATGAGGGAGCCCCTCCCCCTTCACAGGACGATTCCAATGACATCCAGGAATAGCAGCCTCTCTTCTGAATCTGCAGATACCTGCTCTTAGGCTTTGGGGTATAGAAATCTCGTAAGCAGGGCCATAAGGCTACCAGATATTTGCCATCCCTCCTGTTGCTTTGGTTCTTCTTGAGAACTTGGAAGCTCATTCGCCCTGATATATGAGCCTTTGAGTTCACTCTTGCTGCCACTGAGGCCACTGTGTTGCTGCTGGATTTCTTGGGCCTTAGGGGATCAATAAAGGGTGCTTTCACAATTATTGACAAGGTAATCTCAGGAACGCCCTATTTCTTTGACTCTAGGGTCCAATGCCAATAAAAAGTGCATATTGTGCCAACCACCTGTGACTAAAGAGAGGCTGAGCCTGCCACTTGGGGGAGTGGGTGGCTGTGACTAATAGATGAAAGGCCTCAGCAAAATCTTTGCAGACAATGGCTACAGATGCCCAAGCCAAACAGTCTCTGAGACAAGAGGGCTCAAGTCACAGGCAGGGAATATGGACAGCCAGAGACTCTCAGATGGGCTGCAGGTTCCTGTGGCTGCTAAATTAGAGCCTTTTCTGCCTCCTTTGCACTCAGCCATGGGGAGGCAGACCAGGTGACACATAGTCACAGACAGAGTTTTCATCACAGCTCCACTATATACTTATTTGCCTACAGACCTTCGGCAAGTTAGCTACCTCTCAGATCTTTAAATTTTCTCTCTCTAAAACAAAGTTAGCAATATCTGCATTCAAAATTAAGGAGCCTGGAGTGGCAGGTGTTCAGTAAAGTCATTTCTCTACCTTACCTTTTTCTGCTTGCTCCTTAGTAATTTTTGTTTCTTAGCATCTTTCTGCAGAAAATAAACATGAATAACTTCCTTTCATGAATTACTGTCTTTTGTAGAGTTATGAAAATATTCTCCCTCCAACTCCTTTGTTTTGTTACTACTATTTGCAATAAGTTGACTGATTGTGTATCCCTGGCCCACTCTATTTTCTTCTCCTTGACTCTGTTTTCTTGTCTGTCAATAAATACCTGCCTCCTACCACCTTCAGTACAACTGAACTGCCAGTGGACCTCACACGACCTCTTAAATACAAATTATTTCCACCTGCTCGTTCTATGAGGGCTTCTCAGATTCACGATGTTGAGCATCATACTACCAGGCTGTGTCAGTCAGAGGTGACCAAGGACGACTTCTGTAATAAAGATTACTCCCAGATAATCCTTACCCACAGCATTGTTACTCTCTAACCCTGTTTGTCTCAACTAAATGTTCCTTTTCTCTTTTGAGTCCCAAAGAATCCTTATTTCGTGAAAAATAAAAATGTTAAAAGCCTATCAGAGAACCCAACACATGCATCTCCTCTCCACTACTGGGCTGCAGGGTCAATAGATCTAGTGGTTTTGAGGCTGATAACTGAGTGACCAAGCCTGTGAGCTCAGAGGCACAGAAACATGGAACAATTTTCAGAAAAGAGAAGGGCTTAGAGGAAATATGTGTCATGGCCTTAACACAAGCTCAGGCACAGTGTAAGTCCTCACTACATGAGACTGTTTTGCTTATGATCATTATTTTTCATGGAGGAGAAATAGCCAAGGATGGGAATAAACAACTGAAGTGATAAGATAGAGGAAGCTTTTCTAGACCGAGATCTGTGTTTGAAATATATCCAGAGATTCCTCTGGAAATTCAGTCATGTCCCTCACGTCTGGGGCCAGGGCCTCCTGGCAGCCGGGTCTGGAGGGGGGGGTGGTGTCACGGACAGCACGAGCCAGCTCACAGGCCAGGGCTGCGGCGTGGAGCCTTGGCTGGCCTCCACCTCTGCGGAGCACCCCGCCACGTCAGCCCACTCGCGGCCCCGGTGGCTGATCTTATCGGGCCCTGTGAGGGAGGCAAGGTGCATGTGTCAAGGGGTTCGTGCCTGTTCATCATTGTGGTTGCCCTGAAGTGGAGCAGGCAGGCTCACACTTGAAGCCATTTTTGCAGAGAACTGCACAAACAGCCGTGGCTCTTCAAGAGTCAGTGGTTCCACTTCAGATCGAGAAAACACCCACAGGATTTTGAAGGCTGCTGAAGAAACACCACAAAACACAGAGCAAACACACACCTATACACACACCCCAAAATAATGTTTAAATCATGAAAGTCCCTGGGGGCTACAGGAAGCCCTCATGTGCCAACACAGATGCAAGAAATGGAGATGAAGTATTTGTTGGTTGGGAGAAGGGGGAGGTTGTGAAGAGACCCTAACTGCACAAAGTTATACCACAGATGCATGGACACTACCCACCCTGTCAGTGAAGGGCAGTTCTGAGAGGAAAATAAGACCCCTGACAGGGATCAGGGTTTGAAACTGAAAGATTCTACTTCAGAGAATTGGAAACAACTTCTTTCTGAAAGGGAAGCTAAATAGAGCAAGGAAAGTTCAAATTGGGGTTTGAGGAGTCAAGGGACATTGTCAATCTATTAAAGAGGGAAGCAGGCTGGAATTGATGATGGTTGACAATTGTTGACAATTATTCTTTCATAAAGTAAAGGAGATTTTTCTCAAAGTAAGAAGGCAAATCATGACTTGGTTAAGGAAGACTTTGAAAAATCTTCAACTTATGACACAGTTGCCACTATCCATTTGTCTATTTGACAAACACAATGAAAGAATGAATGAGACAAACTCTGTCTTGTTATTTACCTAGTAGGGGGCAAAGACAAAAAAGAAATAGGCACTGATATACAGAATTACTCATTACCGTAAGTGTGTTGAAGAGAAGTGTAGTGCTATGAGAGAAAATAGAGAAAATATATATGTTTACCTGGAAGTTTGAGTCTATTCAATAAGCATTTTTAAAGTAGTTATCACATGTAAAATTGTAGGGATATATAGGAATAAATAAAATTTAACACTTGTGTTCAAGGAACTCAAAATCTTTTAAGAGACAGGCATATTTACACATAAATAATTTTTTAAAGTAGAAATGAGAGGTTTATCACTAAGTTTTAAAATCAAAAGCTACATTTTTTTCTAGAAAGGAATGTGAGCACACTTTGTGCTCTGTAGGTTGGCTTCTTTCAGTTATGCAGGGCTGTAAGTTTCTTTATAGTTAAGTTTAAGAGACAGAAAAGATGGAAAAGTCATCCAACTCGAGGGTATGTGGCTTAGAGCGCTATTCTTCTATCTTTACCAGGCATACAAATCACTTGAATGTTGCTGAAATGCAGATTCTGATTCAGCTGGTCAGCAGTGACCGTGTGGCTCAGT
This sequence comes from Tolypeutes matacus, assembly GCA_026826555.1. Classification (NCBI taxonomy): domain Eukaryota; kingdom Metazoa; phylum Chordata; class Mammalia; order Cingulata; family Chlamyphoridae; genus Tolypeutes; species Tolypeutes matacus. The sequence continues at coordinate 4,551,000 of JAKSZT010054226.1, forward strand.
ATTTTTTGTAACAATTTCACAGGTAATGTAGATGCTGGTGATCTGTGGACCACGTTTTGATCAGCAAGGTTTTAAAAGAAGGAATCAAATACTGCAACATTTCATTCAATTAACATTATTTCATTGAATGAACATTTATTATTTTTTTACAAACAACTCCCCTTCCCTCTACCCTGCCTTCCCCGCCCCCCGTAACCTCTAATCTGCTTTCAATCTCTGCAAATTTATTTCTATCATCTCTTGTATGCGATATCATACAATACTTGACCTTATGTGCCTTACTTACTTCATTGAGCACAATGCTTTCAAGGTTCTTCTATGTTGCAGCATGCAGAACTTCATTCTTATGGCTGAATAAAATTCCATTTTTTGCATATACTACATTTTGTTTATGCATTCATCTGTTGATGGGCACTTGGGTTGTTTCCATTTTTTGTTTACCATGAATAATGCTGCTATAAACATTGGTGTACACGTATCTATTTGAGATACAGTTTTTACTCTGAGTATATACTTAGAAGTGGCATTGCTGGGTCATATGGTAATTCTATATTTAACTTTTTGAGGAACCGCAATATTGCGTTCCACAGTGACCAACATTAGGCGTGAAATGGCCCTTCCCTAGAAAAAATGTCCACAGACTAGAAATTTTGTAGGACACAGTTATTTACAATCTGGGAAAAATACTTTATATCTAATATAAATACTCAAAGAACCTGTTAAAAGAATCAACTAAGAAGATAAGGGCAGCAGCGAGAGCTCTGAACCCCACGTTGACTTTGCTCCATGGTTTTCCGGTGGTGGATGGCATACATAAGATATGAGAGAGGTTCTTCTGGAACTCCACATGGCTGTGCTTTGAGCTCGCAGATCTTTCATATATTCCTGGTTTAGTGAGGATATTCCTAGAAAGCACAGGCTGCAATTTTCCTTTACTCCCTGTAACCTGTTCCTCTCCATATCCTTCCTCCCAGCCTTCTTGTAGGTCAGCTGCCTAAAGGCTGTGGGCATGTTCCTGTCCCTTCCCACAATGACATTTGTCACCAAAATGAAACTTGACATCACAATTGTCATTTTAGCGAGAAGATGATAAAACTCATTTAACCTTTCCACTTGATTGCTTGATAATTCCTTGCACTTCTGATGGACACTGGCACCTTTTGCCCAGAGGAGGAGACTCAAGTTACACGGGGCATACTAATGCAACAGTTAAGTCTTCCTTTTTACATATTAGAAGCTCCTTGGAATTTCCAAACTGGGGCTCAAAGAAAGCACCTTGATCTCCTCCACATTAACGTCATAAAGAGCATCAGAGGCCTCGACAAATGATGAAAGGAGGTAATATTCTAGGCACAGATGAAGCCCTTCCTTACCTGCTTTTCAGACTGTCAGGGAATAATTGATGTTTCTACCAGAGCCACAAAAGCTTCACACCACCAACACCTTTTTGTCCTGTTGGGAATTAACCCTGTCATTTTGTCTAATTCTCCATTGGCAAGAAGACTTCACTACCCGAGGCTTGTCATTAGGGTCAGATTGCTTGCACTTGATAACAGTTGTAATATATAATATTCTCCAAATGAGGGGGACCATCTTGAGAATCTAGGAAAAGATGGCACATTAAAAAAGAAAAGAAAGAAAAATTGCTCTTCATTCTTTAACCCCAAGTAAATTGCTGTCTATACTACCTGAAATAACTAATTCAAATCCATCCCGAGCCTTTCTTTATAAGAGGGAGAGCCAGAGGTTTGAGAGACCGTTTGAGTAAATCGCTTCTAGGCAAGCAGTTGTTAAAGCAACAAATATTTTATGAACATATTCCATAGAAAGGCACTGATACAGACCCTGCCCATTGTTTCAGAAAAGGGAAAGAAGCAGCTGAGGAAATGATGGAGGAAAAAAGAAAATACAAAAAGGAGAGCTTGGCAATGTGAGAAAAGCCCTGGATGAGGAAAGCTGGGCACTAATCTTAGTTCTACACACAGCTGGCTGTGACAATCTTGGGCTGGACTGAACTGGCTTCCAATTTCTTCATCTGTAATTAAGAGAGTGGGTCCTTGGTAAAACTCATGTTTTATGGCTTTGTGTGATTAAAGCCTTCCCATCTTTTAAAGAAACTGTGTTTCTCCCTATCGTTTACCATGCACGCAGTTGCAGGTCTTATGCGAAACCGCCCAAAATGAGACTGAAGAGGTGTGAAGTGAGCTTCACCACCAGTCCCCCAAAATATGTTCCATCTGTTACTGCCTTACACACCAAGAGAGATTCTCATACAACATAAAAGGCAGGTCTAGATATAACCAGGTGTGTACAGAGGGCATCTGTTTTAAGCAAATAAGCACTGACAAGATGACCATGGATGAAATAAAATTACATTCTTCCCTGAAATCACTTTGGATACAAAGAAGCCTAGGGAAAGCATCCTAATTTTCCTCCATGTCATTTTTGGTTTCTGAGTTTAACAGAGTAGTCCAGGAAAGGACATACACTTTGCACAAAACTAGATTCAAATGTTGTCTACTCTACGTCATTTACCTTTCATCATAAACCCATGATGTAAGATTTCTTCCTCAGCTGGAATCCGTTAAGTTACTTCCCAAATGCCAGGCTGCTTGTAAACAACAGAGCCAGAATTTAAACCCAGATCTGATTATTTCTGTTCAAACTTAAATACCTCAGCTTTCTTAGCTGTAAAAATGCACCAGTGATACCTAACTCACAGTTTTGTAGAGAGGATTAAAAGACATGATGTACTGCAAAATACCCGACTCAGAGCCTGAGGCATAGTAGGCACTCCCTAAAACTTTATTGCCTTCCCAATAGCAATGAGATCTGGAGATAAACAGTTTCATTACAGAAATGGGAAGAGAGAAAAAGTCTGGATCAAGCAGTTGGATGAACTGTTCTAAGACCTTTCTCTAAGTAAATTATCTTTCCGAGGTTCCTGTTATTACTTTCTGAAAGGCTTTGTGCTAATGAAGCAGATATGGACTGAGAATGGCAGGCTGGGCCCAGTCTTGCTTGTGTTGGGTCAGCATGTTGGCGCTCAGGCTTCAGGGGTGGCTGAGCCCCCTTTCTGGAATCTTGGCAGGAAATGCACCCTCCCTCCGCCCCGCCACTCTCTCCAGGAGTCATGGGTGATGAAGATGTTTCCTGCCATTCTGCACAGCAGAGAGAGTCACTTAACCCTGGTTTCATTATCAGTTGAGTAGCCACAATTGGACCCCTGCCCCATTGGTGAACAAGCAGCCAGGGCTAGTCTTGGTTGCAAGCAAGCAAACCTGTTACCTTCCTGTTTTATCTACACATGGTGTTTGTTTCCTTTGACGTGGATTCTTACACTCAGAGTGGCAGGGATTTCTCGCAAAACAGTTCTTGGATGCCAATGCTTCCCTGCCCCCACTGCCCCTTTTCTCTTTGCCTTCCAAGGCTCCAGGAATTGCTAAATGGCTCATCCTGAACACCCAGCACGCTGGCTAAAAATACCAGAGCCCTGTGCTTATCTACATAGTACTTCCTCTCCAGGGGCTTTATAGACGTTATCTCATTTATCCTTAAAAACACCAGTGAGGTAAGATGTGGTCAAATAACACCATCCCAGAGGCTAAGGAAGGCCTGAAGAGGAGAGGTCATCCTTTGAGGTTCTATTCTAAGTCCCAGCAGACAAGCTCAGCTCTCTAACTTCTCCGTTTAGAATTCCAATCACTTTCTATCTACCTTCTACCCTTTGTAATTATGAGAGTAGATATAAAAACAAACACAAACCAAAGAAGGCTCCTGGCACTTAGGAAAAGGCTAGGTGTAGATGGATTTGTAACCCCTGGACTTCTGCTTCTTGGTTACTTTGCTTTTATCACATCTTCACAAATCAGAAATCCCCTCATCCTTACCCGTCTCTTCAAATCACTCTATGCATCCTCTTAGACTGACCTCATCTACCACACTGGTTTTAACTGTCACCTACATAAACTAATGGTAACTACCAGTTCCATATTTCTCACCCATCTCTCTCACCCTCTCACCCTATTGAACATATAATAGCAACCTACTAGAAGTTTTTTGTGTTTTTTTTTTAAAGTGCATTTGTCACATGCACTTCAAAAATGTGTTTCCAGCAAAACTTAACATGTTCTTCCTCATTTTGGACTTATATCCTGCTCTGTTCCTTAACTCAAGACCTAGAAATAAATGGCCTATCACCAAAACCTGGGTGTTGCAGCAGACTTCATCCCCTCTCTTATTACCACATGCAAATGGTCACTGAGCTGGGTAGCTACCAGACGCCCCTCCGGATTCACTTTCCAACCCATCCCTCTGATCACCCACAAGGAGCCTGACTGTAGAGCAGAAGCATCAGAGCTCCCTTGCCCTCTGGCTTCCAGTTGGGTTCGCCCTTTGGTGAGCACTGGAAGGAGACTGCAAGGAAGGAGGAGAGTGAAGTTGCTGTATTCATTCACCCACTCCCTCCCTGTGGGGCTGCCAGGCACCCTCTGTGTCCCTGGACAAAAGGCCAGAGTCTCTTCAGGCAGTTCTTCCCACTTGACTCCCTTTCTGGGGCTTAAATAACTACTCCCTCCTACTGCATTTCTGGCTGAGAAATGGTAAAGGCCACTTACCTCTGATGTTACCAGCCCAGGGCACTGCTCAATCCCCACGGCATTTCTTAAACCCCACCCAGGCACTCTGGAAAGAGTCTCTACGTTAAATTTATTAACCTACCCAGCTAGAATGTGCCATCTTTGTTCTGGTGGGACCAGAGCTAATAGTCACCAATTTGTATCTTTTTTCAGCCAATTCGAGTGACTATATTTTAAATCCTCAATATGTCTGACTTTGATTGCTATGTTACTTCCAAATCTGCCTCCCTCCTTGTAGTTTCCTAGCCATTGTCTACATTATCAAAGTGCCTTTTCTAAAATGCCCATGTCATTACATCAATCCTGCATAAATCCTTCAAAGACTCCTAGTTCCCTTCAGCATATCATTTACTTACTTATCTGCCAATCTTTCTAGAGTAACTCTTTCATCTCCACATCCAGTGCATCCTGCCTTCAATAAATATTTATTAAATGAATGAGTATTGAATGGGACTTCAGGTTTTAAGGTAAATATAGCTTCCTCTTACAATATTATTTTCTTTTAAAGTGCAATTAGTTGTCCTACAGAATGAGTCTCTTTAGATGGCTCTGGGAATACAAACAACTAGGAATATTGATATGCCTTTCTAAAAGTGCAGATTTGTTATTAATGAGAGTTGTATTGTGTAGCAATGAAAAGCAAAGGCTTTAAACCAGATTTCCTGGATTCAATTCCTAATTTCTCTACTTACTAGATGTGTGACCTTGGGCAAGTTACTTAATATTCTGTTCCTCAATTTACTAATTTATAAAATGAGGATAGTAATATTATCTACTCATGGGTTTGTTGCTAGTATTAAAGGAGTTAATGCATACAAAACACTTAGAAGAATATCTTGCATAAGGAGAGTACAAAATAAATGCTAGCTCTTATCTCAACTTTGCCTTAGTTTACCACCATCATCCTGATGGTGCCCATTTCCATATAGTTTAACTTACCCTTTCATGAAAACAGGTCTCTATCTGAAAATATTTCCATATCAAAGTTTACTACAATGCCCAGCAATTTTGACCATAGGACATCACTTCAAGTTGTCATCTGGTCTACCACATTCCATTGCTTCTGAGGAAAACATTCTTCATAAATTCTCTTTTTTTCCCTTCAATGGCTTGTCAGCAGTCAGGAAAAAGTAAAGATTACAGGTACTTAGAATATCTTTGCATTCTACAATTGTTACTCCCTTATGATCTTTTCCAAAATCAAAAGAATATTTCCTTCTACATGATTGCACCTCTCCCCTCCCTTATTCTTTTTTGAAGAGACTCATGCCTATATCTTCGTTACTTCCAAAGACTGACAGAGAGCTACCAATTTGGAATGTCAAAACTAAATTTACTAAAGCAAAGTTTTAAATACCTTTATTTCTGATTATAAAACAGATATTTATTTTGAAATCTTTTAAAAAGCAGAAAGAGTATCAAGAAAAAAAATCCAGGAAACTACCATTCCAACATCTTAAGAAAATCACTCATAATTTTTGTCAATATGACAAATTGATTCTAATTATATTTAGGCTTACATGCAATTTTTTCCAAGTAGAGAATATATTCTATTTATAATTTTTTAGCCTGCATTTTCTACTTTGTTACATAATAGTCACTGATCCAAACAATTTGTAAAAGTGAGTTCAATGATGCCATTAATTTGATTCAATGACATGACAATATTCTATCATTTGGTTGTAACAAAAATTTAATTAACCGTTCCTTGTCATTAGAAAAGTTATTTCCTATTTTTAAAATTATTTTTATTAAGCTATGATAAACCCCATTGGTTATAAATTTTGTCCACATTTTCTTGAAAGAGTCCCAAAATAAAATTGCTGGGTTGGAGAATATGAATATCTTTAGGCTTCTGATATGCTGTAATAAAAATTTGCTGTCTAGAAAGTGTATGACTGTTTGTACTTTCATCAGCAGTATAAGAAGGTTAGGGATAGAGTTAGCAAGCTCTGAAATTGTTATGTTTAATCTTTTCTAGTTGAAATTCAAAGCCTATATTTTGTAAATGTATATTTTAAGCAATTACAAGTATTAAAATAAATATAAAGTGATTGAGCCTCCATTTGAATTTCAAACATCTTTTATTTCACATAAGGGACTCCAACTTAGACAACACTTTAATTTATTACTTCCCATAATCATGCTAAGGCATGTAATCGAAAGTTTTAATTTAGCTAATAAACAGTCATCCTTCACCATAAAAGTATTACCCACATTCCTGATGTTTTTTTTAAATTTCTTCTCTTCTGTTGCAAGCATTGCATGACATGGATTATATGAGGAATGGCTCCTCTGCCATCAGAGACATGCGCTGCCCAGCAAGCCCAGTGCTTCTAGAGGGTACATGGAAGGCACATCCATGGCACAGCCATCCCTAGCCTTGAAGGGACACACATGCCAGGTCACAGTTTCCAGTTGTCTCCTTGTAGAGGCAGTATGTATGGAAGGAACCAGCAAGCAAGGAAGTATTCTTTAACATATTCATTCAATAACTATTTACTAAGAGCCAGTGACATGGAAGGACCTGTGTTAAGCTTAGAAAACCCACATCAATGGGAGAAACACAATGCTTGCCTCTGCAAAGCTTACATTTTGGAGGAAAAGATGGATTTATAATCATTAATTACCCTGTTAAATATTTAATTATATTAATGATGAAGTGCTATCAGACAGGATGATAACTGATATACAGAACATTCAGTATGGTAAGTTCCCAACTTCTACTTGAGGCATATTCACATGCCACTGATATGTTTGTACAGAAATCACCTCCATTACCTAGGAAACTCCTGGTAAGGTGAGCATTGCCATATGAGGATAAGTTCTCTACTTTATTCTTTGATTTGGGGGTAATCATATATGCTCCAAGGATGAATGGAACATGTGCTAGTTCTCCTGAAACACACAGCACATCAGTGTCAGAAATAAACCTCAAGTGCTCAATAGCTAATGGTGGGGCAAAGATGAAAAAGTGGATTTATCTAAATAAAACCTTTTTTGTTATCATACATTTTAGCATCTCATAGACCCTCGTTGACAAATCCCATGACATGAGGGGAAATGAAAGCCCAAAGAATGTAAGTGATTCATCCCAGTCACACCTTATCATGGAAAGAATTGTCCCATTAAAAAAAAAAAAAAAATCGAGGCCCTTTAAGTAGCTTTACAAATAATCACCCACTCACCTTCTTGACCAGCAAGTAACAATTCATGTCAGTCAGGTGACAATCCTACTTTGATTTACTGCCTTTGCCACAGCTCTTCATATGTATGATCTCATTTGCAAGGTGATATTCTGGACACAAAGATGTATCTTTCAGCACAGCAAATGTAGAGTGATTTTCTAAACTATCCTGGGCCCAAGGATTAAATCAAAGCTCCAATCTAGGGGCACTACCTGGTGCCCTGCATATCCTCCAGCTTCTGCACCAGACTGCTCAAGCTTTCTTTGGTGTCTACTTGTCCACAAGGGTCAATGCAAAGCAGAAAGCAGGGATAAATGGCCCTTTCTCTCCACTGATGAGGAATGGTGTCCGTGAAAGCTGGACTAGCATCAGGTAAGTGGAACCTAACAGAGATCCTTGAAACAAAGGGGCCAGGGTGCGGTTCTTGAAGGACCCATGGGACTTACTGTAGACTATTTACAGACCCCCTGTCCTATGTTGTGGCTACTGAGTCACAAAGCAATTTGTATTGTTTTAGCTCCCAACCCCAGGCTTCATCCTGACCTTCCCTGCCCCCACAGCCACTGCCTCCATCATCATTTCCCCTATTGTTCGCAGGCTGGCCCTGACCCCTGGGTATTTATAAAGGCCACTTCCCGCTGCATCATTGTGTGCTCTGTGGCCCTCAGCTCCCCACATTTCCTGACAATGAGGGGGGGGTTGCTAACAACCCCAGTCTAACTCCCCACTTCCTCCATGTCCTGTTTACAGTGCTCCGCAAGCATCTCTCCAGCCACTCCTCAGGCCAAGTCGACCAGTTCCAATGAGCCCCAGCAGGGGCTGTGGAAGAGACTCATATTCCAGGCCAGCAGTTTGCCTGCTATAGTGTCAACGTTGAATAAACTGAAATCCTAAAAGGTGTCTCAGTGCCTGGATTAAACTGCTGGTGCTCTGAGTCAAAACACAAAGACGCTAGACTTGAGGAGACACGCGCAGTCTCTTTCCCATGTTTCCTTGTATGTGAATGGCTGACGACTGCAGTCTTCCTTTTACTTCCTGGGTTCTCAGGAGTTTGGGGGTGCTGAGGAGATGTACTTCCAGATCTATCATAACCAGCTTGGATGAAAAGCTTTGCACTCGTGGACAAACATCAGGGAAGGCACACACACACACCCACAAAAGTCCTTTATAGAGACATGGCATATCTGAGGATGTTGGCATTTCTGTTCTCCCTTTCCCTCACCCTTCCTTCCTCTCTATAGAAGGATTATCTCCTACCAAAGGATGAAAGCATTAAATCATATATGTTGGTGAAAGGAAGGAGCAATAGGACTGCAATCTTTCAAATTTTGGCAGTCCTTTATCCGTTTTCAGACTGAAAGGGAGCTCCTTTCATTTTCCTCAGAAGAGCGAGCCAAAGCTCCTTTAGAGTGATTAAGAAACGTGCTCAAGGTCACAACACCACTAAGTTTCAAAGCTCACTTCCAACTTAAAAAACCATAGTTTACAGCCTGGGTCATTTGCTCATCACATGATTTTGCCTACATCTACCCTTCCCTCAGGGCTTTTGTTTCTCTTCCACTCTCTCCTCCTTTTACCATCATTGCCTCTTCTAAGGCATGATGGGATTCCTGAGACGATGTCAACTGAAGTGCATGACCTTCTTCTAGAAGGATTCATTGCTGAACCTTCCAGACTCCAGCCATCAGAGATGAACTTTCAAGACTCCAACCACTGGACTGAACTACTTGTTAAATCAGGCACTAGCCCAGGCTGCCTTTTTGTGATGTTTGATCTCTCCCACTCTGGAGTCTGTCAGGAACTGATATGTGGGCTGTCCTGTCTTGTTTCTTGTTGAATGGGATGGATGCTTGAAGAAGCCTGATTCCAAATACCTTCTATGTATTCTTAGAGAAAAGATGACCATTTCCTGCAGCCAGGAAACACCCATGGCTGCCCCTCATGCCGTTATTGTTTGGTTTGGCAAAGCCATGATCTTCTCTCAGCGTCCGGTACCTACAGCCAGACACTTTTCTCCCTGGGCTCCATCTGGTCACTCTCTTTGTCCCTGACCATGCAGCATCCACATTTCCTCTGGCCCACACGCGGAACGTGTCTATGCGTCTGACCTGTGCTATAGCCTCCTCCTTTCCCAACGGCCTCGGCCGTGCCCCTCTCCCAGCAAGCATCCTGTTTCATTCCTAGCCCAGCTGCCGCTCCAGACGGCAGCCCTCCCAGCAGGCAGCGGGCTGGTCTGGGGACTGGTGACAGGGTGAGTAATGCAAGATCCAGCCTGCAGGTCAGAGGGCAGCCGCTCTTGGGATTGTGTCTCCTCAGATGAGGAGGCGCGGTAACTGTGGTCACCCCATGGAATTAGTTCCCGGAGCTGATGAGCAAGATAAAGCACATTAGCAAACTGTGCCCTTTGATTTTAGGCCACAGGGGGCAAGGGCTTGCCTGGAGGACCTGAACTCACCACTGACCCTCTCCTAAGGCTGCTGCCACTTAGCAATCATCTTTATCAGCCCAAAGTCATCATGTAGCAGTAGGATATCTGAGCTAGAAGGGGCCCAAACCCCCTTTTTATAAAGGAGAGAACCGAGACCCAGAAGTCTCAAGTGGCTTCCTGGAATTTGCCCCCAACTCTGTTGTCATCCATCCCAGTGATCTTTCCACTGGAGGCTTAAAGAAGTTGAACAACTTTCCTAACACAATTGGTAACTAGTAGGAAATTGATTCAAACCCAGAGAGTTTAATTACTAGGCTCATAGAGATAACCATTATTCTCTACTATCTTTCAATAAATAAGAACACTCTTAATATTTGATCATTAGACAGCTTTATCTTTTAAGAACCTCAAAGGACTTAGGCACTTTTATATGTACAATATGTAAGAATATATGACCCTATCTTATATAAAGAATATATAGTGTCTATATACACTTATATATTGTATATTCCATGTACATATACTTCTAAATCCTATATTGAATATAATACATATATAACCATATGGGTTAAGTGCAGTAGACAAGTTTAAATAATTTAACACTTTGTAGAAATTTAAGTAAGCATTTTAAAATTTTTATTTGGCACTAACATCAGATACAATCTGATACAATAGTTTTTTTGACATTGTCACAGTTTAAAAGTAATGCTCTTAACACAAATTAGTGGAGTCAGAGAAAGGTTCTTTGAGATATATCTGAATAGGGTTCAGAAGAATGAATAGGAGTAAGTCAGGCAAAAATAGTGGCAATCTGTTCAGGAACAGTGAAGTGTGTGTAAAGCGATGGGTGAGGAAAACATGGTGGGTGTGGGAAACGTCGAGAAGACATTTGGACTCTAAGAAGATACTTGTCTTTCTGATCAACATTCCCACATAGAGGGCAATGTAGTTTATTTCTTTTATGGAGTTTTGTTTTACAGACCAAATATGCCAGAATGTCAGCCAAGGGGAGGGCTCTATTCAATGCAGCCTTCTGTATTTGTATCAGTGGTATTCACCTGACATAGGATAATTTGACATCTTATCATTTAGAATCTCCCTCAGAGCCTGAAATATATTGCCCCAAGTATCTTTAATGAGTAGTTCATTTTTATTCTTCCAGGGATGAATCTGATTTCTAGAGATAGCCTAAATCTGAGTTAGAGCCCAATGTGAAGAATACCAAGATCAATCAAGCAGGAAAACATAATTTGTGATCAATAGGATGGCTATAATTTTAATCAAAAGTTGACCAGATACTGTCTCTATGCCAGGCACTATACAAAATGACTTCTCTCCTTTGGAAAACAAAAAAATAAAACAAAACAAAACAAAAAAACCCTATGTGGTAAATACCATATATCTTTAATTCCTACTTTACAGATGAGAAAACAGAAATTCTGAGATGTAAAGAACTTTCCCCCAGATCACATCTAGATTCTGATTTGAAATCTAGGTCTGAATCCCAGATCTGGGCTCTTAACCATTAGTCTTCTATAATTCAAGGCTCTAAATGGTGGTGCTTAAATTAGACCTGGAGTCAGGGCCATTTTATAACCTTCCTATGATGTAAGCATTCTAAATTTTGGATGCCCCACATCATAATAAATCAAACATATGATATTGCACCTATAGCTTATATCAAATATGGCTTAAAGGTAATCTCTGGTAAACTATATGGCATGATGATTAATAAATTAAACATGTATTAATTTTTCATTTATAAGTTTATTTTTGTAATTTGGGACCAATGACTTATTTTTTCTAGGCTCAAATTTTGCCTTAGGCCATTAAAAACATGTAGACCATAGACCTACCATGCTTATAGTTAATTTCCAAGGAGTAGATTTGGAAAGGTTTAGAGTTCCATGATTGAACTAAGTGCAGTCTCCCAAGATACTGGACTGTGAAAAACAACACTTGGTCTCATTATTTAAAAACCTCAAAATTCAGTTGTATGATATCTTATACTCTGAGGAAATGCAGTGGCAAGTCCCTGGGGATTGTCTTCCTTGTGTTTCCTCACCTCTCTTGTCTGCAACCTTGCCCTGTATCTTCTTCTGGCTAATTTAAAAGACCTTCAGAAAGCAGGCAGGCTCTACTATCTGTCTGAATTATTCATGGGCAGAGCACCCATCAAATCACACTTCAATTTTAAGATTTAGACATTTTATCCCCAAACGTCTTTCCAGGAGCAGGGCAGCTGTATCGTGACTTCGTTTATTTTGCTTTTGGAAATGGAAAGAGATTTCCCTAAACACTGGAAAGAATGCGAGATAGGAAAGAGAACACCAGAAGAGAAACAAAACTTCAGACAGGCTTGTGAAGAAAGGAAGTGGAAACGGAGACCAAACGCATTCAGCTTTCCCACTTTCAACCTGACACTGCTTCCCTGAGCTGTGGATCCCCAGGACGCCCAGCTCCTCCAGCCGGGATCAATGTGCTCATCTCCATATCAAAGGGAAACAGACCACTGGAGAGCTCCTCAAGTGAGAGATCTAAGTGGAGTTAGCCGCCTTGGCACAAGTTTAGAAATAACTTTAAACTCCAGCATATCAGACCTCATTTTTCTCCTGCACGATTATAAATCATCTATTGACAAACCCATCCATCCACCCCACCCCTATACTTTCATTTATCCCTTTAAGACAATGTATTTCAGGGCTGCTTGGCGGGGTACCTGAGCATAGCTAAAGTCAAATCAAGTCCCATAAGTAAAACTAGTAGCTTCCAGAGCCATCTGAAGGCAAAGACCTTCCCTCAGTTGTTCCTGCACATGGGAGGGTAGAAACAGAAAAAGGAGAATCTATTTCCTGAACACAGAAGCCTTCCAAAATAGCTCCTCTAGCTCCAGCACGGGCGGAACTGATCCTCAATGGGGACGATGAAAGTTGGAAGAGAAGAAGGAAGCAGGCGAAGTGCAGCGAAAGGAGGCTTCAGAAAGCACTGCTCAGATGTCCTGTTCTCTGCGCCAATGTCATTGGCATGGATGGGTTTCCCTTTGGGGCAGCACAAGGCCATTGGCTCACTGGCTGTGTGCTGAGGTGCAAGGCCAGTCAAGGAAAACTCATGTCCTTCAAGTCACCTTCCCCTCTGAGAATCACAAAAATGCACTTCAAAATAGCTTCTGCAATCAAGCTGGATGGGTGGAGTATTCCCCCAGCCAACTCCAGGAAGTTCCCTATCCAAAGCTATTCATTAGGCTGGAGCTGCGCAAATAATCAGTCCCGTCCCCCTACCCCCCAACCTTCCTAGGCTGAGAGCCCAGGCGGTGAGTCCAGGTGGGGCCATCAGGCAGCTCAGGCATTGCCATAGAAATGGGAACTTTATTTATTTTGCTAAAAAGAACAAAACAACAGACTGCTGTCCTTCAGACAATAGGATCACGTCATCTGAGCTTTCTGCATCCCAGGTGACAAGCCCAGCCCTGAGTTCTCTTTCCTCAGCCTCCCCAGATGCATTCTGGAGGAGGTGAGCCCAGCAGGCTGCGCTGAGGCCCATCGGATGCTGAGAATGTATCACAGTGAAGCCGCCCCTCCAGATGTTTCCTGGGCTGAGTTGAGCAAGGCTGAGAGAACGCTTTTGGCAACAAGAGGCCAGGAGGAATGGGAGGCAGCCCTGAACTCTGAGCTTTAATAGCCCTCCGTAAAAGTGTGGGTCAGGAGCAGGGAAGATAAAAATGGCCTGTAGCAAAGGATCCTGAAATATTGTTTTAAAAATAATAATAATCAAAGGACTTAGAGATTGAAAAGTAGCACCATTTTTTATGGTTGACAATGGATAGCCCTTTTTGAGAAGTGACTATGATGAGAATTTGTGGAAAGCAAAGCATAACATATCCTCTACCCTTGCCCATCATTCGTGACCCAAGCTCCTCCCTGCTCTACCTCCTGCAGGAAGAGTCTTTCAGTTATTCTCCTTTGCACAGGAGTCTCCTTTCTCTGAATTTGGACAACATTTGTCATAGCCATAGCAGTGGTGATTCTAATGCTTTCTGAGGGTCTACTCTGGGCCTAGCGTTAACTACTGTTCTTCACAAGAACACCATGTGATAGGTACTATCCTCATTTCATTGGTGATGATACTGAGGCACAGAGAAGTCAACTTTGTGCCTAAGATTACACAGCTGACACGACACAAAGCCTGGATCTGAATCTAAGCATTCTGATTTCAGAGTTCTGATCTACCCACTTCACCTACTGTTTCCCAGTAATTAATCCATTCATTCTTTCTTTTATTTTATTAATTCACCAAACATTCTGGAGTATCCAATATGACATGACACTTACCTAGAAACTGTGAGAAATGAAAATGGACACAAAACAACCTGAAACACCTACTCAAGGTTCTTACAGTATACAAGTGGATATGATACATTCCAAAATGAAAGTAATAGGAGGACAGGTGAGATCTACACCATAAGTAATAGTTGCCATATAGGACTTTCATAGGCTTTGAATGACCCAAAACTTAAATTGAACTTGAAGGAAATAAATCCAAAAGAGAAAGCATTTCTTGCAGAAATATGTTCAAGCATGGCACAGCAGAGTGCTTGTTTGTAGAACACAACTTTCCTAGATTGGTACATGCAATGTATGTATGAGAGGAATTATGGATGATAAAGACAAAACTAGTAGAGTGTACCAGAAATGAGGACTACTTAGTTTGGACTTGGTAGACTAGTGGAGAGTTAATGAAGGTCTTAGAGCAAGTGAATGATGTAACCAACAAAACAGTGCTTTGAGAAGATTAATCTGCAGTGTACATGATGATTTAGATGGAAGAGATAGAAGAAATGGGGGCCAGGTGGATGGTGTAATGGTTTGAATCATATCCTTCCAAAGACATGTTCATGTCCTAACCCCTGGTCCTGTGGAGAAGAGGAGAAAGCTACAAGGAGGATCTGCGTGGGTTGGGTAAGCTTTATGTGGACAGTCTGAGACAGTTTGGGCCTAAGGTCCATGCAAATATGCAAAGCAGAGGGGTAAAGTCCTGGAGCACAGCTTAGGGGAAATGTCAAAACTCCTAGAAGGAATTAGGAGTCATCCACACAATGATGGAAATTATAATGAGAGATGGAGATGAAGTGAACATGAAAAAGGGTGTAGCATTTTCAGCCTTTTAAAATTATTGTTATAGAAAGGAAAATAACACAGGTCCTAAGTTCCATGAAAGTGTTAATTATCCCTGAGGTATAACCAATGCCTTAGTCCAGAGCCTGGCACAAAGCAGGCATGCAAGAAATATTTGTGGAAAGAATAAAGTTTTGTAGATTCAGGGTAAATTAGAAAAATAATCTCTTTCAACATTTGCAAAAGCTCTAAATTCTGCTTTGCACAACAAACTAGAAGATAAACTAGGCAAAAGTAGTTTTGTTGGCAAGAGTATTGGAAGTATCCAAAATGGAATTCAAATCTCCTTTTATGCTGATGGATTTGAAATTCAGAGTTATTAGAGCTTAAAGGCCACAGAACCACAGAACTGGATATAAAAGGGCTTCATGTGTGTTTTTCTCCTCCAAGAACGTGGCAATTTTCAGCTCTAAAGTGTCAGGCCTTTCACAGCTCTGGATATATTGTGCTACCCAGCTTCCACAGCTGCATAATTGGGAACAGAATTGTTAGCTTCAACACTTCAAGGAAATTTATCTTCAGGTTCCTTGCAGAAGAATTTTAGAAGTTGTTCTAAACGGCAAATATTAAATGCATTAGATGATACATTTAATATATTTTTTAAAATCCCCTTTTATCTCAGGAACTGTTTCTACGAATTGCTGGGTCTGGTTTACAGATAAAAGAGGGTGGTTCTGAGTTAGGGCTTCAGCCAGCTCTCCCCAAATCTAAAATGATTTAGGAGGAATTTTGCGTGTGCACTTGAGATAGGTCAATAATCAACAATGGCTGTGAACACATGCTCGACAGCGCAACGTTCCAGTAAATGGAATTTCCATTTTAATTTTCAGGTCACCCTTCTACATTAGATTTGGGGCAACATGATGACTGTGCAGTGGTTTTACTCTGGTGGTTCTTTGTTGATTGCGGGATGGTTGAGGCGATAAACAAGGAGAGAAACAGAATATAACCACAGATACCTGCATTTGTTGCTTCTCACCAAAAGATTTCCATTCAGTATTCACCACATATTGTTTCTTCTTAACTTTCCCTGGTTCCTATCAAAGAAACTGACCTACACCCTCACCTAATTCTCAAATCAAACTGCTGAAGTGTTTTTAATAAAAAGATTGAATGCATTATTTCATCTTATCTTTTTGTCTCTTTCTGTTATTGTCTTTACATTTTCCATTTCTTTGGGTAGTATATGATGGCATTGCCTCACCTCAGCTTTATCAGTCAAGGGAAATGTTGAAATTAATTATATCTTCGCACTGAACACTCAGATATAGATTAGTTTCATTGGTTTTCTTTAAAGATCCAAAGTGAGATCAAGGGCCTTGACTAAGGTCAGCCAGCAATTGAGGAGCTATATGGCAGGAAGTGAAATTCATAGCTATACTCTTAGGAGCACAGAATATGGGAAAACAAAAGACCAATGCCCCATAAGCCCCAACCCCAGTAAGTCACTGGATAAAAGGGTTAGAAATACCAAGAGGAAGAAGAAAAGAAAAAATTTTTTGTAACTTGGTTAAAAGGTGAAATTGGAATTGGGATGATTGTATGTTCATAAAATGCACATCGGGAGGGAAGAGAGGTCGTCAAATAACCCACTTCAAGTCCCTACAGCAATTAGCTGAACATGTTAACGACCATGTTCACACTTCTACAAGCCCTCTTCTCCTCTTCTCTACTCAGTGTGAGGGACTCCATAAGCCAGGATTCTGGAGTCAGCATGAATACATATCTCCATCCTCTATCCCTCATCTTTAATCATTGCTGCCTGTCAGTGGACTCATGATTATTTTTAAGTCTGCCTTAAAACCAACCAACAAACAAACAAACAAATGGCACACACACAAAATCTATCATGCCCCAACTAAAGATATG
The DNA here is from genome assembly GCA_026826555.1 of Tolypeutes matacus. Lineage (NCBI taxonomy): Eukaryota > Metazoa > Chordata > Mammalia > Cingulata > Chlamyphoridae > Tolypeutes > Tolypeutes matacus. Next base: position 4,568,293 of record JAKSZT010054226.1, read on the forward strand.
AAAGGGAAATTTTGGCCCAGAGAAAGGTATTTTAGACATTTAAAGTGCTGTTATAATTACATAGTCAAGAATAATTGTTTCTATGCTTTCAACTTAAAATATATTTTCATTAAAGATACCCATGCCTATGAAGAAATGAAACTGAATCAGTTTATTTTTTCACTGGAACATCTGAAGTTCTTTAAACTTGCATTTTGCATCAGAGACCCAGGTTCAATCAACACATTGGGGAGAAGACCCCTGTAATCAAGTCATGAAATCATATTTGAATGAATAACCAATTATTCTACCTAAAGTAAAGAGAAATTTGAATTTCCCAATTGTTCTTTGGGGCATGAGAATGTAAGTAAATACACACTATATAACTTATGTTTTCTATGTAGTTAGTACCCAGAGCTAGCTTCTGGGGAGGAATTTCCAATGGTATGAAAGAACTTTATCCAATTCATATTCCACTTCCAGTCATAGTACAAATGATCACAGGCCCACACCCACATGAATTCTCACAAGCATTCAATATTCAATTGAGAATGATGAGTCAGGGAGCCATAACTTTGCAGCAAACCTGCCAAGGAGACTGAGAACGAGTCTCTTAGCAATTCAGCAGTTTTTATTAGCACAGAAGTTTCAGCCTTACAGACAAAGGGTTGCTCTGAGTCGAAATATGTTGCTATGTCAGGATTCTAACTTTTGTGTGTATTTACTACTAAGCTATGGCAGAATGTGACATCACCCATGCACCAGAACCTCTGCCCCATACCTGGAAACACCGGATTATGTAGAACAAGTTTACCTCCATAAGGAAGGCCCTATTCAATTGAAGAGGGGCCTCAGGACCTTGGAAGTGGAACAGAGCCCAGGAAGTGGGAAACAGTGATCTGCCACTGTTAAATTTTCAGAGCACAATTCTAAATGCCCTAAGGCTTATTTGGGAAAAGAATATGCATAAGTTAATGAGTGTAGTTTGTGGGTCTAATGCCAAGCATGTGATTTCAATCTCATCCACATATTTCTATGTGGTAGACTTTCTTACCTGGAATCTGTACAGGCCCAGGGCTAAAGGAAACCTCAACAAGCCATGAAGGATACTGCTGGTAGAATTAAAACAGTGCTCATCTAAAAGTAGGAAGACAAAGGTTGGAATTCCAACATTGCCACTCTCTATAAGCCATTTCTCCTTTCTGCACTCACCTTCTTTATGGGAAAACAGAGAAGATCAAATTAGCGGACTTCCAAAGTTCTTTCTAGCATGGAACCTTTGTAACTCTAAGTCAATGAGTCCAGCCAGGCTAATGAAACTCCAAAGCTCCAGGCCACTGGACTTCAATGTTCAGTTTTCCATCCTCTGGAGAAACTCACAATAATCCAAGTTGCTTTTCCTTTTTCTTTTGATTTTGATTTATCCATCCACCATATTCTTTCAGCAAACATTTAGTCAAATATATGGCACTCTATGTGGAATTAGTAATAATAACTTATACCCAGCTTATGGTTTTCCATTCCCTTTCACATCTCCTCTCTGGGAACCCTGAGATGCAGGCAAAGCAGCCAGGCCTAGTTCCATTTTAATAATGAAGATACCAGGAACTGGTGAGAATGAATGACCTAACAATGATGACGTGCCTGAAAAAGACCAGAGACAGGGCCAGAAACTATATCCTTTGACTCCTGAACCAATCTCTGGACCACTATTCCAAACTGTCTCACCAAAACAATGTTCTCCTTTTTTTTTTTAACTGAACATGATTCTTCATAGAATAATCTTCAAAGAAAAATGTCTATTTTGAGCTTTACAAAACCCTACAAAGTTTTATGGGAATCAGGCCTAGCCAACATAAACTAACATGAAGCAAAGATTTGAAACTAAGTTTTGGTTAACCCAAATCCTGTTCACCACAAACAGCCCAGCTCTCATAGGCCAAAAATAATGTTGCTTGTCAATCATTTAGTTCCTACTATATACTAGGCAGCAATTGTGCTAGTTTCTTAATATATATATATTTAAATACATGCAATAATACTGAAAAGTATGTATTATCATTTGATAGATGAAATAACTGGGGCTCAGTTAAATAATATGCACAAGGTCACACAACTAATAAGTGCATGAAGTGAAACGCAAACATGAGGATGTTTGACTGCAAAGTCTAAGCATTTAGAGGGAAATTCTATAATTCCAAATCAATAACCCCAGTCCCAGGTCACACCAAGCAATTCAGCCTTCAAGAGACTGTAAGAATTATCTAACTTAGTTACACCTGTAAAGGAAGTAGAAGGAGGTGAAACTTGGAGAATAGAAGCACATTCAGGAATAGAATATTCAAATAAGCTAGGTGGTAAGGACACCAGGCTCAAGATCAGTCAGCTGCAGGTCTGGCAGCTCTCCCAGGCAAATCTCTTCCATGAGATAGGCAGGGTCCAAACCACTTCTCCAACATCACAACACACATAGCCTGCAGAATGCCACGGCAAAGAAAGAGTAAGCCACAAGATCAAGTACTGGTCCTTAGATGCTTCAACCCAGAAGTGACACATGCCACTTCCACTCACAGTCCATTAGTCAGAACTAGTCACATGACCCCAGCCAGTATAAGGGGGCTGAGAAATGTGGGACAGAATATGGATATTCAGGAAGCTGTAAATAGCTCTGCCAAACCATCTTTCAAAGAGGGTAATATCCATCCTCAGCACATTATGAGAAGGGCAAGAGGGTGTGGAGATGGATATTTCCTGTTTTCCTTACCCTTCTCCATCCCACTCTGTCCCATGAGAGGCTGAATTGTACACACTGCATCAAATGCCACCTACCCTTTGACTTCCTTTTATGTTTCAGTAGGAAGTACCCACAGGAGAGAAGAATAAGGTCAAAATAATGATTCCTTTTCATTCCTGTGGCATCCCCAGGGGTGGGGATAGGATTCTACCACTCTCCACTCAACTCTTTTTTTCTGGAGGGGTTCCAGAAAATCCTCCCACCCATCATTCCTTCAGACATTCCAACAACCTGCTCTTATTAATCTGAAGGTATTGCAGTATTTCTTGTAGTTTCCCTACACTATCCCCACATCTTCATAAGAAGCCACTCTATGAAACTCTTCTCAGATTACCCAATTTAAGTATTTCTTCTGTTTCCTGATGAGAATCTGACCAATAGAAGGGAACTCTGAGAAAGGCTTATATATTTTAACTATTGAAAAGAGGCTTTATTACACCTTACCACTTTATACAGTCAATACAAAATTTTATTTATGATTATCCATAAATTTGTATCCTTAACTCCTCTCTTTGTTTCCATCCATCCTCAATATCATCAGAAGATTTTTTCCCCAATATTTTCTGCATTTAGAAGCATCAAATGGCTCCCCATTACCATACAAAAATATTCATCACCCTTGGCCCAGATTTCAATATTATCTATTACTCAGCCAATTTTCAGATCACTCTTATACATTGCTCTCCATTGTACAGGTTAAAAGCATTGGCAAACTAAAGCCAATAAGCTAAATCCAGCATGCCATCTGCTTCTTAAAATAAAGTTTTATTCATTCATTTATGTGTTGTCTATGGCTGCTTTTTATACAACAGAGTTGAATAGTTACAACAAAGACCATATGGCTTGTGAGTCCAAAATATTTACTATCTTAGCCCTATACAGAAAACGTTCACTGATCCACTCTCCATACCCCAACATCACCATAAACCTTCACATATCACACAGTTTCTTGCCTTGGAATAAAATGTGTCTCTGGCACCAACTCTACCAATTTAAATTAGGCTCAGGTATAAAGTCTCCAATCTCATCTCTTCCATGAATTGTTCCCAAAGGTTCCAGCTAGATTTTCCCAGCTTGTTTTCCCTCTACTTAGCATTTATTATTTTGCCTTATAACAGAGTTTGTTATAAGAGAGTTTGTTTTTATGTCCATTTCTTTCCATTAGATTTGAAGAAAGCTTGAAGATGAGAATTGCATTCAATATATCTTTATCTCTCCTTTGGTGCCCACAAATGCCAGGTGCACGGTAAGAGTTGGGTAACTGTTGAATGAATGAATGCCTAGAGCAGGAGGAAACATCAAGTGCTCATGTAACCTGAAGGTAGCACACCTGTGGAGCCCCGGCATCTGTGAAGAAATTGAAATCATTTGATTGATCAGATATCTAAGGGAGAGGCAGAGGAACTCTTCAAGATATGAGGATTAACTATGTAACTAGCTCTGATAACCAGCGCTTTCAATCCACACCAAGGGAAAGACAACAGAAGCCTACATGTATGCAGAAACAAAAATAGTTTATGTTAATATTGAGAAATAATGTCAAGACACTGAGGAGTTGTGAGAGCTGGAGTCAGTCAGTCAGGCAACATTATGGGATGTCCCAATATATTTATACATATTCATCACCTCATTTTTTATTATCAATAAAACATCTATAATAACAAAAATATTTGTCTTCTATTAATATAATTCTTTAGGGCTTATGATGCATTTTCCCATCCATTTCTTCCCTTAAATCTCAGAATAATCTTATGTTTTAGTTACAATCCTGTTTTAATGTCAGGAATCAAAGAGAGAAGGCGATGAATATCAGCATTCTCCTGGGTTCTTTCTATTTACAAGAGAAAAAAAGGTGTATGTAATACAGAATAGGCAGTGGGCATAATCAGGAATCTCTTGTCTTTCCCTTCTTAACTATTTTTGGCAGTGAAGGGCATTCATCTCCTGAATTTCTGGACAAACTGAAAAAAAAATGCAGACATCCCTGCCTCTTCCTTTCATCCAATTTATTTGAAGCCAAGGAAATTAATGCTTCTGAGGGCAAAATCAATGCCCAGGGTAAGGAGGATGTACATTATTACTGAAGCCATTGGCCTGGTTTAGACTTAAGTTCATTTTCAAACCTCTTTGTTTTTCCCCCTGTAAATCTGTTTGTGAATAATAGTTTTTTCTCTTTTCTCCTCCTCATATATAAATCCAGGGTAGAAGGAATAAATAAGCAACAGAAAGATGCTTTAGATTGTATGACTGGATAAAACTTTGAGCTTTTGGATCTCAGGGGTAGTTAAGCAAAGATCAGAACTGACAACAAACCAATGGAGTTCACACATTTCAACAGAAACCAACCTGCAATGTCCAGAGAAAGATATTTAAAGACACTTGTCGCTAAGTCAAAAAAAACTTAGAAACCTCCTTCTCTAAACTTAGATTACTCCACAGAGAAGGGATGTAGAAGGGAAAGGGGAAAGAATCTAAACAAATCTTAATTTGACTTGGTTTGTTGGGGAAATGATTGGATCTATTGGCAGAGAGGTTCTAGAGTGAAGTTCAATTCAGTTACACAGAAATAAGTAAAATTTTACTTGTCCCTTTGAATCTTTGGCTCTGAAAACAGTTAAATCTATAATTTTAAGAGGGTCCCAGTAAATATAGAAAGAGACAAGAGCTATATAATGCATCAATAGACCAACATTAGATAAGTGAAAATAGGACTGGCTGGCAAGTATTAAGTGTCTTCTCTGTTGCAGGGCATGGTTCAAAATACTTTCCCTGTATCAACTAAGTCACTTAATCCTCACAATGACCTTAAGAGACAGGTAATACTCTTCATCCTTTCACAAATGAAGAAATAGAGGCATTAAATAACTCTGCCAAGGTCAGGGTTGGAGCTGAGACTGGAACCCAGGCTGCTAGTCCTAAAAGCTGCTGGCTTAACTTGTGCTCACACAGACTCAGTTGAATATAAGTGGTGGCAACATCTGGACTTCCATTATTTCTCAATGCCATATACACAGGTTTCCTGTCTCACCTCTGATTTTCTTGATTTCTAAGTCCTGGTCTTTCTTCAGAAGAACATTTCCATTCATCTTTGAGCTTCATGGCTCCCATGGTGAGAATCATTGTTTCACTTCACTGCAGAAGGTGTCCCCAGGTCCCCTTCTCTGACTCTCATTGGAAAAGAATATTGCTGCTTACCTCTGGCTACCCTTCCCAATCTACTCCATCTGGTCCTTTTGGTCTCAAAGAAGAAGCAGGATTCTTAGCCAGCATTAGTAACCAAAGACCATACAGGTCAGGGGTAGGAGTGAGTATCACAGAGAATGAATCACCAAGAATTATTTGAGAAAGACTCAAATATCTAAACAACTATTATGTTGAAGAGGCAGCAACTTATTTACTATGTCAGGTCAATTATGAATGGGTGGAAGGCAAAAAGGAAGAGCAATGGATTCAATAGAAGGAAAAACTTTCTTAAAACTAGAAAGAAGCAACAATCAATAAGTTCTTTGTGAAGATCTGAGCTCCATGTCTTAGGAGGCATTCATTAAGACCTTGAATGACCCCCCACCCAGGAGAGAAAACACTGGGGACCTCTATAATCTGTTTCAATTCTAATTAACTATTATTCTAGACCAAGGGTTGAGAGACCTATTCTGTAAAGGAAAATATAGTATTTTAGGCTTTGTGAGTCATATGGTCTCTATCACAACTAATCAGCTCTACCATCATGGCTAGAAAGCCACAGAAAATACACAAATAAATGGGTGTGTCTGTGATCTGATAAATCTTTATTTACTAATGGACAGGCCATATTTTGGCCTGTTCTAGGCAAATGCAAGTTCTGCAGTGGGAAAAATATTTTTCCCAAATATCATTGGCACCATCCTTAAAGAACTATCAGAAATATTGATGTGAAACATGAATAGAAGAAAGGGAGAGAGCAGGCTCTAAGTATGGCTGAGAAATGCTGAGAAACACAAAGCATCTCTCACACACCTCGACCTCTTTGTCTCAGGCTGGCATTTTCTATAAGAATGTCCTTCTTCAGTCCTGAGGAGTCAGTACCCAATAACATAGGTGCCAAACAGCTTTCAGGATCCAAAGCCTGGGGAATGGAAAACATGAAATATCACTGTCGCAAAACATGGTTCTCTAATGCAATACCTCACCCTGCAGTTGAAGAGACTGAGGGCAATAGAGGAAAGTGACTTGACCAAGGTCACACAAGTACTGAGTGACAGAACTAAGCCTGGACATTGTCAGCAATTGACCATAGACATGACCTTCCTAAATGTGAATGAGGACAGACATGCCATCACCAATCACAGACAGAGTCTCCATGCTCTCACCCACACCTAGTCTCCAGCAACAATGACTGGTTAGTTCACAGTTTAGTCGTCTATAATTTTCCCAGTCTCCATTTCCTTCTCACTTCCATGGACCCATATTCATGTGTATGGTTGACTTACTTGGTCTTCTAATTTTCAGAGAATTTCTCAGTTTATTCCACTTGCTATTTCTTTCAGTTTCTCACCCTGCCCTGAGAAGACATTCAAGTTCAAAGAAAAGTAACTTGGCCCAAATTGACCAGAGAGACACAGACAAAATAGCATCAGGTATCAGTCAAGCCTCAGGGCTTCCCCTTCTGTGGTTCCCTTCCCTTAGTCACACTGTGCCTTTTAGAAAGTAATGAATTTGGAGTCATTCAGTTTCCCATTTCCCTCTATATGTCCTTCAACATGTCCCAGAATTACCTCATAAAATTGGAATATGTTCCTTTATCCAATTGTATATTAAGTTTCTATCCAAAAGGCCACTGGGTGAAGTTACATGCTGTAATACTTTGCAAGTCCTCTTCACTGGTTCCATTCCTTGTCACCCTTATGTCAAACAAAGCCTCAAAAACTGGCACCAGTAAGCAGAGACATGAATTATCACTTGGATTAGTCAATGACAGCCCATGGACATGGCCCAAAGCTAAGCCCAAACACAACCAATATGGAATGGTGGCCTGAGTTATCTAGAGAGCTCATGAAGTGCCCTCTCCCCCTGTCCCAAAGATTCAACCCATCCTTCTTTTTGCCCAAATAGACAGACTTCTTTTGCAATTAGTTAGTTCAAAGCCCTCCCTCTGCATGGACACATTTTATCAGAGAACCAATGAAGAATAAGCTATCTTCAGCAGCAGGAATCCAACAACATCTGGGTTGCATCCCATGCTGTCAGTCTTGTTAACTTATTAAAAACAGAGAAGGATGACCAAAAAACTGTATAAAAGGTTATCGGCTCCTCTTCTTTCCTCCCTAGCATCTTTCCGATGGCCTTGATTGATGCCAGATTGCCTGGCAAGGAATAGAAATGCTATTTTTAGTTGGCTCTGAATCTGAGAGACTTTTATTTCTGCTTGTGAACCTTTATAAATATTTAACAGAAAGAAAAAGCATGAATGGGAGAACATGTGGTCTCATAGATATCCATCAAAGCTGTCTGTAGAAATTATAGAAATGTGTGTGTGAGGCAGGAGAGCCGTCTGGAGGTACAGAGCTGCGTGCATATGAATAAAAGAAAACTCTCAAAGCCTTGGAGACAGCTTCAAAGCAATGAGGAAATCAAGGCTAATAAGGTGAACACTCTAGGCTCTTTATTTGATTGCCTTCACACCCTTTGGCCTGTTTTCTAGTTACAGTCCATGCCCTCCTGCCTTATTCCTCCTAAAAAAGGGAAAATCCCAAGTGTGAAAGGATAACAGAGAGCTGGGTTCTAGTCTTGTCTCTACTCCATGAGCATGGATGAGTAAGACGTTTCACCCACTGGGACTCAGGGCCCCTCATGTAACAAAAGGAGTAGGACTAACTTCCAACCCTAAATTTGTACTTAATAAAGAAATCCTCCTTGCTCTTATGATCTTTATCCAAATTGTTTCCTTCATTTCAGAGAAATATGAAACATCTTGGGTTTTGCTTTCTTGTATGGCACATTAAAAAGTCAACTCAAAAAGCATTTCCTGAGTGTTTACTACATGAAAAACCTGGTGCTGACCTGTGAGATAAGGAAACTCTGGGAAGGGTCATGGTCTCTGGCAGAAGAGTGGACAAGATTTTCTTCAGTTCCCTCAGGGACAAGGTGAAAATCCAGCAGGTGCCCTTTGGGTAGAAAAGCCTGCCACCTTCCTTCTTCAGTCACATTTGGAAACTGGGCAAAGGAGCTCTCTTAGATCCAGTGATCTCACCCATCCTTTCCATGTAGACAAGACTACCAATTAAATGCCATGCATGCCCAATGAGTCATTCAATAGTATCTACTGAGCACCTACTAAACTAAGTACTGAGACTGCAACATTAAATTAACAGATGGAATTAGTTAAGTTATATATATAGATAGATAGATAGAGAGAGAGGAGAGAGAGAGAGAAAATTTTGGTTATAGTGTCAACTGATTCCTGTCTCTCTGAATCTTATTTCTGGACCTCAGTATAAACCATTGGTTCCAGGATAAGAATTCCTGACCTAGCACATCATGGAAAATATCAAGTTAAGTTAAAATGAGATCACCCTAAAGTAGGGTGAGCCCTTAACCCAATACAACTGGTGGCCTTGTAGGAAAAGGAAATTCAGGCAAAGGCAGACAGAGGGGAGAATGCCAGTTTGTGATACTCTGTGATGGCAGCTCTAGGAAACTGAGACACCATCCAACTCCCCTCCCTTCCCACCAGGCAAGTTCCTCCATTTCTATCAAAATTGCTGAAATATCACTTCCATTGGGAATCCATCCCCAACCACCACCTACCACAAAACCAGTTAATTTTCTAACATTTCTCTCATAGCACCTTGTGCTTGTGTTAACATGAATTCATTCCCTCAACAGGAATTTTCTGAGGACATACTACATTTCAGGAATTGAGATGTGTTCTTGGCAGACCTATCTGCTCCATTAGGCTGAGCAGCTTGGAAATAGAAACTATGCCTTTCATCTTTCAATAGTGAACATGTAACTCTCTGCCTAGTGCATATTAGTCACTCAGTATATGCCTGGTTAATTTATATATTCTATGAATTATTTATTTGAAGGAGCTGATGAACATGAATTGGCAGGGAAAAGACCTGAATTGATATCTAGGGAATTAGTCTCTGTGAACAAGATGGAACTAAATTTGATTAAATGGGTCTCTTGCAACATCATACTTCCATTCCAGAATGGAAGTCTCAACTTTAGGACAGCTAAGCTCTGGTTTCTAAGTTTCCCAAAGGGATCCTAAACAGGGATATAATCTATTCCACAGGCTCTGTCTTCTTTCCCCTATTGGCCTATGATTCTTAGCATTGCAGAAATATTACTCCCAGAAATAAACTGACCTTTTGAAAAGTAACTGAAATCATGCATTCCAGCTGAGGACAATGAACTTGATGTTTTTTAAAAAATAATACTTTCTGTGCCAACATTATGAACTTGTTGACTACTACTATGCTCTCTCAATTTTTGGATAAACATAAATGTGATTCCCAAACATTTGCTTTAATAAAAATACTTTTTTTTCTTTATACCTTAGGCAAATGCTACTGCAAGTTCAATGGGGGTGGTGAAGCCCTACTTTGAGAGTATCTGAGATTGTGGAATTCTTATGCCAGAAACTACCACATCATCCAATATTGACTTATGTCATCCAAGACAGATTTGAAGTTGAGTGTGCATGATAAAAATCTAATTCAGGGATGATACACGAAACTGAAAATGCAAGACTCTTTTGCTTCAAGTCAGATTTGTCCACCCATTACTGATAACAGCAGTGGGCATTGTGACAACACTTGACAGTTTACCAAAGACATGCTTAGAGACTATTGTATGTAATTCCCCCCAACAGTTGGGAGGTATTTTATTCTTACTATCTTCATCTATACTCTATGGATACAGAAACTAAAGCTTGGAGATGTTACATGATTTGCCAAAGACAAATATAGAGGTAGTTTTGGAAACTTGCTAGGACAGCACTTGGTCTGACTCCTGAATCCTACTCACCCTTCCTAGTGCTTCTTAGTTATCCTCTACCATAACAGCCCTTTCAAAAAATAGTTGCCAAGTATTAGCCATGGGCTGCTCAATGTTCTACGCATTTCTAATGCATAGTATTATTTAATCTTCGTAAGACCTGTGAAGTAAGTGCTATTATGATCCTTACTTCCGGCTGAGGAAACTGAGGCACAAAGGGATGATTAACTTGCCCGACATCTTTTCACTGGCAAGTAGAAATGATAAGATTTAAACCCAAGTAATCTGATATCAAGTTCTAGGCTCCCAAACACTAGATACACTGTCTCCCCCCCCAAGTTCCTTTACCTCTTTGAGCCTCAATTTTCTCATTTGTAAAAGACAGATCAGGAAACCTTTCTGTGAAAATTAAAAATAATGGGCATCAATACTAGTAAAATTACTGGTACATAAAGAACTCTCATTACATATTCAAATTTTGCTGACACACATGATATTTTCCATGATGTGCTAGGTCAGGAATTCTTATCCTGGAACCAATGGATTATACTGAGGTCCAGAAATAAGATTCAGAGAGATAGGAAGCCACTGACACTATAACCAAAATTCTCTCTCTCTCTCTCTCTCTCTCTCTCTATATATATATATATATATATATATATATATATATATATATATAAGATATATATATCTTTGTGAGTATATACAAGTGTGCATGTATGTATTTTTTCCAGAAAGACTGTCTAAAGCATTCTTCAGACTCCCCCAAAACATTAGCACCCCTGATAAATAATCTTGAAACAAATCATGCACTCTCTGCCTCTATTTTTCCATACAGAACATTATTTAAATATTTCCTCCAGTCAGCATCCTCAGCAGAAATGGATTCATCCACTTCAACATACAATTATCCACCTTTCAAGCAGAGGTATTTTTGTTTTTTGTTGTCTTTTTTAGGACGTACCAGGGATTGAACCCAGGACCATATACACGCAAAGCAGGCAACCAACCACTAAGCTACATCTACTCTCTTAAGCAGAGGTTTTTTGTTTTGTTTTGTTTTTAAATATATTTTTTTTTCTAAAAGATACTTAGATTACATAAAATGTTACATAAAATAATATAAGGGATTCCCATATGCCCCACTCCCCACACCTCCTGCTTTTCCCCACATTAACAATTTCTTTCATTAGTGTGGTACATTCATTGCAATTGATGAACATATTTTGGAGCTTTGTCACTAAGGATGGATTATAGTTTACATTGTAGTTTACACTCTCTTCCACTCAATTCTGTAGGTTATGGCAGGATATATAATGGCCTGTATCTGTTGTTGCAATGTCATTCAGGACAATTCTAAGTCCCGAAAGTGCCCCCATATTACACCTCTTATTCCCTCTTCCTGTCTTCAGCACCTCTAGTGGCCACTCTCTCCATGTCAATGATATAATGTCTTCCATTGCTAGAATCACAATAAGTCTATAGTAGAATACCAGTAAGTCCACTCTAGTCCATATTTTATTCCCCAATCCTGAGGATCCTGGGATGATGCTGCCCACTCCACCTCTAATTGGAGGGGGCTTTGATCCCATATGGCTGTTGGATGGAACTCTCTTGCTTGCAGTTGTAGGCTCTCTCGATTCCTTGGTATGGTGGTTATCCATCCTCACCTCCTTGTTAGTTGTCCTGGGTGAGTCCAATGAACTGGAGAGCAGGTGTTGCAACCCCACTGAGGCTCAGGACCCAGCCAGCCCAAAGATTCAAGTCTCTTGGGCATACACCTACCAACTCCAGCATCAGCTATAGGTTCAAATAGAAGGGACAGAAGAAGCATGTGTAGAGGAGTCACAACTGAATCCAACTCTGTCACACTCAGGAGCACAAACTCCAAAGTAGGGCCCACTGGCTAGGCACCAAACTCCGGAGCTATCTGCCATGACCGTAGGAACTGGGTGTCTCCAGAGCCCTGAGGAGCCCCACTATTTGGGGTACTATCTACTTTGGCAGTCTATGTGATCCTTTGAGCAGAGGTTTTAATAAGATCTATGCATTTAGATTGGTAGCATGGAGTTTGAAACTGTCTGAAAAGGCTTATTCCCTATATCCCTGCCATCCTCATTCTCAGCTGGCTCTATCTGGGGTTGGAGAGTTTTCATAAGCACGTGTGAGTGCATATGTTTACATGGACCCTCAGGGTAAGTGATTTCTGTGAGGCAGGCTGAAGCCTGTCCTAAATTGGCTGCCCTCCACTTATCGGAAAGCAGTGTGCATGTTTATCCTGTTCCCTAATTAATCTCATCCTAGCAAACAGCAGACTACCACAGCAGCTTCATGCCTCACGACATTTGGTAACCATCTGGGATGCTGGTGAGTCCGCATGACACTTGCTTTGCTCATCACCAGGGGGAGGGCCATCCCGGCCCACTAGAGGCTTTGCCCCTTTGGACTCTGCCAGACCGATAACAGAAAGTGGGTGTCAGCCAATGCCCAGGACCCCGCCACCAAGGAGCTTGATGAGAATGGACAGAAAAGGCATTAGACAGTAGAGGCGTCATATGTCTTTCGTTATCAGGCTTACAAGAAGTTTGAGTCAGCCCAGTCTTATTTTCAGTGAAAAGGGTGGTGGTGTGATTATATAGGGCCTTATTTAATAAATCACCTACTCTGAGAATTCAAGAGTAAACAAATGTGAAACAGTGTGAAACTGTGATCACCCCTCCTGTTCTACACTTATTTTCACATCTTCTCTCATCTCCTATTTCTACTTCTCTGTCACCACTTTTGCCACTTCCTTCAGCTGTTCTTTGAGAAAAACAGCTGAGTTTAAAGAGTAGAACTAAATATTCCTGGACAAAATCAAGTTATGACATCTCCTTGAATTACTGTGCAATAGATTCTAAGGAAGTATATGTAGGTTTTCCTCCAAACCCAATTTCTCATAGATACCTAGTTGGAGATTTTTTGTTTCAATATTTTTTTTTATTAAAATTATTGTTCAGATTCATATAGCCCCATTTACTAGAGTCCTAGTCAATCTTATTATCATCTGTATAGCTATGCAAAGGAAGGTGGAAAGTAGAAATATTATTCTTAATTGGTATAAAAAGCTTCAAACATTTCAGGCCACTGTTTTTATGATGTTATCTATGAACAATTGTGCCATTTTTTAACATATCCTACCCCAAACTTTTTCCTTGTTTTTACCTTTTCAAAAAAAATTCATTGTGATACCATATATATATCTCAACAGTTCCCATTTTAACCACTTTCAAGTATTAAAATACAGTGGTATTAATTACATTCACAATGTTGTGCTACCATCACCATCATTCATTACCCAAACTTTTCATCTCCTCCAACAAAAACTGCACCTGTTAAGCAATAACCTCCCCTTCTCCTAACCCCCATCCCCTGGTAACCTGTAATCTGTCTGTCTCTATGAATTTGCTAATTCTAGATATTTCATATAAAGTTGATCATACAATATTTGTCTTTTTGTATCTGGCTTACTTCATTTCATGATGTCTTCAAGGTACATCTGTGTTGTAACATGTATCAGAAATTCATTCCTTTTCATGGCTGAATTATATTGCACTGTATGTACAGACCACATTTTGTTTATCAGCTCATCTTTTAATGGACTCTAGGGTTGCTTCCACTGTTTGGCTATTGTGAATAATGCTGCTGTGAATATTGGTGTACAAATGTTCAAGTCCCTGCTTTCAATACTTTTGGATATATATCAAGAATTGGGAATGCCATATCATATGATAATTCTATGTTCAACTTCTTGAGGAATAACCCAATTGGTTTCCAAGGTGGCTACACCATATTACATTCCTACCAACAATTTATAAAAGGTGTTGAACATCTTTCCATTTGCTGATTGGCCATTTGGATATCTTCTCTGGAGAAATATCTACTCAAGTCCTATCCATTTTCAAAATTGGATTATATGTTAAGATGTGGCAGTTGTTTATATATACCCCAAACTTTTAGTAATGGTTTAAGGTCCAATGTTAATCAGGGGAGTCAGTTAATAAGCAATATTTAGTTTATACTGAAACTCTAGATAACACCCAGTGGAAGTATGAATAAAACTTCAAATTTATCTCCCCTGTCTTGAAGAAACTCTTCAAATTTGCTTCCCACACATATTACCATGTTACCTCCCACTTCTCCTCCACAGCCACATTTCTTGTTCTCCACCCACACGTTCCCCAACCCCTTATTATCTGGGTTCTGCTCTCACCAGCTTATGGGAAATTGCTTTCTTAAAAGTGACCTAACAATCACCGAATTCCACTCATCTCAGAGTTCTTTCTGCCTGCCCCTTCTGAACCCTCCAAGAAGATGAACTACTTCTACTATCCCAAGACCTCTCCTTTCCTTTCTGTGACCCAATAAGAAAACCCTTATTTTCTTTCCACTTATTTAGACTTTTCTACCATTGCCCACTTTATTGATGGTTTCGTTTTTTTCTTCCCATCCCTTAAATGTGGTCATTATCCACAGGTTCAATTCATTAATTTATTTCATAGTATTTAGTGCCCATTGATGCCATGGCTGCTCCCAGCAAATTGACGAGCTCATAAACTAAAAAGTTTCCGACTACAAAGTCCCCAGAAACAGTGGATAAAATATAAGAAATATTTTAAATTCATAGTCAAACTCAGGAAAAAATAAGGAAAAAAATCCAAGGAGCATAACAATAGGAGGAAAATCAAATCAGAAGGCATGCATAGTGTTGAATGACCCTGAGGCTGTCTTCTCAAGCAAAGTCCAAACTCATATTTTCAACCATCTACTGCACTGCCTCCTCTGATTGTTTGATGAGAACCTCAAACTTGATATGCAAAAAAAAGAACTAAACATCTTTCTTCCAAAACCTATCTTCTAATTTGTTCCCAGCCTTAGCAAAGAGAATCACAGTTCTTCTTGTCAATTGTACTCAGAATTTCTGAGCCATTCTTGTCCTTCCTGTTCCCTAGTTCCTTCAGTAACCTAGCTCCAGTGTGCCTGGGGAAAGTCTTGGCACCCAAGTGTCTATGGGCTAATTTCTATTAATTCCTTCCATTTGACAAGTCCATGTGTCTGTCTTGATTTTCTTGTGCATCCTCTTCATCTTATGCTCAGCTCACACAGACTTTTTCAGCTTACCAGGCTCCCTGATGCTGTCCAGTTTTTACCAAACACTTCCTATCTGGAATCCTGTGCCGTAGCAGCATGACCTCAGTGATTCCATGATGTCATTTTGAGATTCAAGCTTGCCTAAAGATTCATACTGAACCTACATCTTCGGATCCCCAGACCCCTAGCCCTTAGCTTGGATCTTGATGCCAACAAATTGGCAACTTGAAACACTCAGACTACATGCCTTTGCCTGTACCTTGAAGGGAACATTTTCTACATATAGGGAACTCTCTTGAGCTCAAACATAAACTCTACTAACTACTGGTATATGGAAAACTGGTGTATAGGAACTAGGATTTGATGAGCATTTGGGGAGGAAATGTATCTCAATGGAAGGAAGAGTCAGACAGAGGATGTAGCCAAGAAATAAAGTATTGGTTATTTGAGAGGAGGAGTAACTCTGAGTTTAACACAATATCAATTTCTTTGCTATCTCTCTAAGCCCAGTACCCCATACAATCCTGTGTGTGAACTCCGTGGAAATAGCACCTCAGTTATAGGACTTAAATGAAGAAGAGCTCATTAACAGGTACTGGTTCTATAATAATTACCAGACAGAATCCCTGAATGCCATCTTGTGCATCCAGAAGTCAAAAGGCTGCTCAGATACAGGATCTGCAATAAAGTTGATAAGGAAAGAAGCTACTCATGTGCACAACATTCCAATGCTTCTAAGTCCATAGGATGGAAATGGTGGCTTCAAATTCTATCACAAAACAGGAAAGGAAGGAAAGGCCAGGTTGTTACTAGATAAAAGAGAATCCAGGCAGAAATGAAAGAGTAGAGTATATAGATTGGGTACACAGAGCTCAGCTTCTACACAGTAGGCCTGCATCTCACTAAAGTTCACCAGCATCACATTCTCATTGCACCCGCCTCCAAGGTCAACAACAAGAAGCTGTGGCAACTAATTCTAGAGCACAAGGTTATGCTGTGGCAAACTAGTATAAACCACACACTCTCCCCACCAGCAACCCCGATGAAAGAAGCCTGGTCTTGCAACTAAAGATTGCTTAATTTTAATTAACTCTTCTTAGCTGTCATCTGTCTTCCTCTTCCCCTTTCCTTTAATTTTAATTTTTCTTTCAAGTTTTTGTTTTGAACTAATTTCAAACTTAGAGGTCAGTTACAAAAATAATAAAACCCCATACAAAGAACTAAAACTTATCTCTACCCACTCAGGTGCACAGCTCCAAAAATTTTAACATTTTGACACATTTGACATAGTCTATCATCTATCTGTTTATCTGTCAATCTACCTATATATTTCTATAACTATCCATCTAGTTATCCATCTATAACTCTATCTGTCTGTCTATTTATAAATCAATTTTCTAAACATTTGAGAGTAGGTTGTAGACATCATTCTCCTGAACACTTGATACTTCCAAGTACATTTCCCAAGAACAGGGATATTCACTAATATAACCAATTTCAAGAAATTTAACATTGATATTAACTTACAGTCCATATTACAAATTTTCTCATGTACCAGTAATGTCCTTCTGAAACTTTTCCCCTTCATTGTTAGATCCTGTCCAAGATCACATGTTGCATTTAATTGTCATTATCTATGCAGTTGCTTTTCCTTTTTTTAAATTGTGGAAATATATCACATCATAAATTTTCCCATCTCAACCACTTCCAGGTATACCATTCACAATGTTATAGTGTAATCATCACCATTCATTACTGGAACTTTCCCATCAACCCAAGCAGAAACCTTACACACATTATGCATTTCCTCCCTGTGCCCTCTCTACACTTGCATCCCTGATAAATTATACTATACTTTCTACCTCTATGAGTTTGCATATTCTCCAATATTTTCTTTGTAGTGACCAAGGGGTTTAAGTTAAACCTTTTAAATACAAACAATCTCATTTGGTATGACGAGTAACATGTACAAACTTTTCATATACCCCTCCATGACCGACCTTTATGTCAATCTTGTCACAAATTACATATTTATACACTGAGTCCCAAACCATTGATTTATAATTACATTTTATGCATTTGTCTTTTAGATCCTGTAGGAAGTAAAGAAGGGAGTTACAAATAAATAAATAAAAATACTACTTTTACCAGAGATCTTTATTTCTTCATGCAGCTTTAATCTATTGTATAATGTCCTTTCCTTTCAGCCTGCAGAACTCCCTTTAGCATTTCTTATAAGGCCAGTCCAGTGGTAATGAACTCTCTCAGCTTTTGTTTATATGGGACTGTCTTAATTCCTCCCTCATTTTTGAAAGACAATTTTACCAGATATATAATACTTGGTTAGCAATTCAGCACTTTAAGTATATTATCCCACTGCCTTCTTGCCTCCATGATTTCCAATGAGAAATTGGCACTTAATCTTTTTGAAGCTCCCTTGTACATGACATGCTGCTTTTCTCTTGCAACTTTCATACTTCTCTTTTCATCTTTGGTATTCAACAATTTGATTATGACATGGTGCAGTATGGGTCTATTTGGGTTTATCCTGTTAGAATTCATTAAACACCTTTGATGTGTTTATTCATATCTTTCATTAAATGTGGCATATTTTCAGCCATTATTTCTTAAGATGTTCTCTCTGCCCCTTTCCCTCTTTCTTCTCCTTCTTGGATGCCCACACAACATATATTGGTATGCTTGATGGTGTTTCAAAGTTTTCTCAGACTCTGTTGATTTCTCTTCATTATTTTCTCTTTCTTCTCCTCAGACTGGATGGTTTCAATTGTCTTATCTTGAAGTTCGCCGATTCTTTCTTCTGCCAGCTATAATCTGCTGTTGAAATGCTCTAGGGAATTTTTTTCATTTCTGTAACTATGGTCTTCAGCTCTATTTGATTATTTCATAACTTCTCTTTGTGTTCATCTATTGTTTTCCTAATGTTCTTTAGTTCCTTCTCCATGTTTTCCTTTAGTTCTTTGAGCATATTTATGACCATTTTTTTAAGTCTTTGCTTGGTATTTTGCAGGTTTGGTCCTCCTCATTGACAAAACAAACAGAAAATCAATTCCCAGGCTTTGCAGATTGGCCTGAACAAGTGCTCTCCTTCAGAGCTTAGTCATACAATGAGTTTAGAGAATAATTCGAGCCAAAAGCATAGTGTCCTCTCCCATCCTTTCTGCATGTGTGTCTTGTCATATGCATGCACATGTAGCCTTAGGAATTCCCCTATTTATACAGATATTGGTGTAGTCTCTTTTATTGAAAACAGAATTTTTTCATGTTCCTGGAACTTTATGTTCCACAGTCAGCAAATCTTTGGCCCTGGCAGCTATGATTTAACTGTTCTTCTACAGCTTTTTGTAGGAGACCCTGCGAGCTGCCTTCTGCATGCAAAGCAGGTTCTGGGATGTCAAACCAGTGATGAATGTCCTGGTTCAGATTTCAGGTTACCGTCAGACAAATTGACCCAGACATATCTGCTCCCAATATGTGCACAAAGGTTACTCTGCTCCCTACAGAACCAGGACCAGGAACCTACACTGGGAACATAGGCCAGCTCTGCACCAAGCTGGTGAAGGGGTGGGGGAGGGGCCAGCAGGTTGACACAAGATGCTGACATTTTAAGTTGCTTTTATCTTGATTTGGTCCATGCTCTATTACTGTAACCCTTAGGTATTTTCTGGAGTGTTGATAAAGATGCTTCTGTCAGTTCTTGCAGGTTGTTCAAAGCTTCTGTGGAAGAATGGAGCCCTAGATCTTCTCACAACTCCATCTTGATTGGGATGGGGCTTCCTTACCTTTATTTTTATACCATTGTCAAATGTGTGTTTTTCAAAGTCACTCTCTCCCTCACCCCTTTTTAGTAGCATGTACATGCTTCTATCCCCTGAGATGCTTCTTGAAAAATCATGTAGGACTTGGACAATCAATATTGTAAGTATGTCATGAAAATTATGGTTATATCCAGCTCTAAATAATGAATGAATGAAATAACTGATCTAGAGACCAGAAACAATTTGGAGACAAACCAGAGATTAATCCAAATATGTATTTTTCCCCTTAAGCAAAAGGAAATTGATCTCATATTGAATTATATCCACTTGATACTGACAGAATAGCTTACTAGGCATTTAACATAGTATAAATGCTGAGGGAATAATGGATGGAGTCATATTGTGGCTGCCTGATCATAACTCCAGTGGTCAAGATTTGGGGTAAGAGAGAATGAATGGACCCATGTATTCATAAGCACCTTGGACAGTTCCTTCAGTCGGATCAATTCTACTCCTGCATCTTCCCATTTGGATAAGGTAGGTCACTTTTACACTACACAGGTTGTAAAATCATGTGGCAGAAGGTTTTTGAAATGTCATCTAGTACAAACACCTTTTTGGGGAGGTGAAGAAACTGAAATTCTGGGGTAAATTGATTTGTCCAAGTCACTCACTTCCTAGTCAAGAATAAAGAAAAAAATTCAGGTCCCCTAAGTCTCATTTTGAACGTCTTCTCTACAACATACTGAGGTTTCCCAACTTCCTTTCAATAATTATTTAAATATAAGAGAATCCCAGAAATTTTAGATATTTCAAACATATTTATTCGCCAAATATTAATTTTCTCTCCTCTCTCACTCATCTCATAATTTGAAAGTGTGGTCTAAAGAGACACTTGTCATTCTTTCCATGTAATCCATTCCTGGGTTAAATTAAGCACCTTCTCTGCTTATTTATTTAATATCTTGTTTAATTTTTGCCTCTGTAAATGTTTAGGGTATGAAGATGTCAGAAAACCAGTGACTCCAAGAAGCATTCCCTACAAGCAGGAAATGGGAGAAGATTTTATTCCCTCTACAATATTACAATACCATGTATAAATAAATATGGTTGATTCAGAAAGCTCTTAAACTGATAATACATCTTTGAATGTTAATTGTGCCTTGATTTTCAGCACACACTTATATGAATGATCTCATTTTAAAATCATCAGGGCATTTTGCTGTTATTGTTGTTGTTGAAAGCTGATGCTGGGGGTGATGTCCCCATAGAAGCCTCTAAAATCCATTTTAAAATAATATTACTTACACCAGCCCTTTCCTTCCTTTTTGCATTACCATTCATCAATCAGTTTCTATTCATGAAAGTGAACATATCACATTCTAGGCTCTGCTTAGGTGAAATACTGTCAACATAAAAACATATCTTTTAACACCCATGTTCAACTTTCCCTCGTCCTTATTTTCCTCCTGAAATGAAGAATCTCTTCCTTTTCCTTCATCTATATCTTTGAATTCTACAATTTATTTATTCTAACATACTTCTAAAATACAATATTTATCACTGTGACTGTTCTGGGATATATCTAGTCTCAATTCTTATATAACCCCCTCTTAGCCTCACCTTTCATTCTTCCTGGCCACCTGAAGCAAACAAATCCTCTCTGTTTCTTGTTATCTGAAGGATGGGAACTGTTACAAGAGTTCTTTCTCTTGCTAGAAAGAGAATTTGAACAACAGTTGATTTTCCACAGCCATACATCATTTATATCCCACCCAGCACGTCATATAGAACCAAAGCTATCTACCATTTTTTCATTTAATATGGTGTGACCATATTATCAACAACAACATGCATGTGTTTGAGCAACAACCTTGTGCTATGAGATATGGCATATACCACCTACAAGCCACAGGCAGTGTATATAAAGATAATTCCGTGTAAGGTAATAGAGGCTTAAAGAGGATTCAATCACAAGCAATCCATTTTGGAAAAAAGGCTCAGAGAAATACTTTTAGGTCAGGTGAGAATTGAATTGGGTTCTGAAAGAAAGAGCCAAATGGAAAGAAAGGGGGAGATTATTCTACAGGATTATTTCTCATCTTAATTAACAATTTGGTTTTATGATATTGATAGAGATATATAATAATTCTGTTTAGAAAGACTTTTAGAAATCACTATAAAAGATAAAAATACATGCATATTTACACAAATTAAATACATATTTGTCTACCTTAACACAGACATTTTAAAATGTTATATTGAATGTCTGAATATTAATAAACATAAGTGGAATAATTATTCTTGGCACATATTTATATACTTTAATCAGTTTCTTAGACATACTGACTTTAATATTGTGTCACAAGTATTTTTCTGAAGAATACATTTTTATTGTTAGTACTATTATCCTTACTATTGTCCTAAAATTTCCTGCAATATTCTAACCTGCATTTTTGTTTAATAAATTTGAAATTATTGGCATCATCAATTGACTCTTCCTTAAGAATATATTACTATTTATTGAGAAAATACACTTTCTAGAAATGCTGAGTTGACCTCAGAGCAAATTCTGCTAAATAAGGTACATAAATGTATCCAATTAAAAAATGAAAGCTCTAGCAAAAGACTTTTCCTTAAAGGCAACTTATTTCAAAGTCCAATTGAATTTTAGAAGTAAAGCCTGTACACTGAGCTCTCACAGCCTCAATAGATTATTATATAAGGTTTAAACATTTGTAGAGTTTAATTAATAACAACAAAGCACATAGAACTTTTATGTGTTGGTTTGTGTGCTTTTTTAATAATCAACATTAGGTTCATAGCAAAATTTCAGTTTATTTTTTTAACTATGTATTAAAATAGTGATAAATGCTATCAGCAATAGCTTTTATTTAGACTGTACAATACTGTGACTTGTTTAGATGGATACAATTTGAATAATGTGTTCACCACTAATTCCATATGCATTTCTGCTCCATAGGCTTCCGCATTTAGCAAGAATGGTGCTCTTATATGATGATACATCTATCAAACTTTGCATTTGTATTGACATCACAAAACATACAACTTTGTCTCACTGTTGAGCTTTTTTTTTTTTTTTTTTTTTTTTTT